>LTAE01005662.1:1248-18042 GCA_001647135.1 Pontederia paniculata | reverse complement strand
TATATATATATATATATGTATATAATTTAGAGCTTAGAAAATATTCGAAGCTAATTTCATACAAAATATAGAGGTTAATTATTGGATATTTTGTTCTTGATATATCACCATTCTTTCTCTAGGGAAAAAAGTATTTGATTTTTAATCCATAATTTTTTTAATATTTTGCATCTTTTTTTTCCTTATCACATAAGATATTTCTTCTTTGTTTTAGTTGATTGATTAATTTTTAATCTTCAGTTTCATATTTAAAATTTCAAATAAATTAGTATTATTTTAATAATAAATAAATTACTACTATTATATTAAACTTTAATATATTTAAGAATGCATATAAATACTCTACTTGTGTATTTTTAAATTTATTGTTTATTTATTATTAAATCTCCTATTCAAATTATTATCTATTAATTGCTAAGAAAATCAATTAGTCAAACTATTTTTTATGTCAGTTAAAGTAACGTCGATCATACAATTTTTGAAATGTTTGCTATTGAACACTAATTAAAGTTTCGACTTGAGTTTGATAAATTTGGTGTCGTCTTAAATCGTACTTAGTTAGCACAGATGAGACGTCAACAATTTCTTTTGATATTTTTAAAAAAAAAAACGAATCAGAGATCTACTTAAATGGTGAGAGGAACGAAACAAAACATAAAAGGTGTGAGGGACCTGATATAGTAACAAATAACTGGCGGTGTCGAAGCCTCCACAATAGCTTTTGATTGCATTTGCAACTTCCCTATGGACTTCTATCATATCCCTCTCATATGAGATATTGAGATAAATTTTATGACGACGACACTATGGGTTTTATGCTGAAAAATAGTGAAAATGTCCCGCCATCTCAAAAACCAGCTCCTTCCCATCCTGCATTCTTCTCATACGTTTAAAACTTAATTAAAATCATATTTATGATAATAATTTTTTAGGCTCTTTATTATGTCTGTTAAATCATTAAGTTAAGATTTATTTTTTATATCTTAAATATTAAATATCATATTAAAGTTCTTTAACATCTAATTGTAAAATTAAGGAAAAGTTTTTTGTATATACAATGATTAATCAAATAAATATGAATTTACTTGTGGTATTAGTCACCAAGTTACTTTCTTTTATAAATATATGTAAATCTAGCATAGAGAGACAAGTTTGAGAAAATGGAAGTGTGATGTAAATTTATGTCATTTGATTGCTTTTGTAAACTTGTGTTTTATATATTATTGTGCAATATATAATACATAATATGTTTCTAAAAAAATATCAATGCGCATAGAAAAAATTCTGCACCGTTCATTTTTTTTTATCTGAAAGAAACTTGGGATAAAATGGAATCAGCACATTTTAGGCGCTCTTTTATATTATTATTATTATTATTATTATTATTATTATTATTATTATTATTATTATTATTATTATTATTATTATTATTATTATTATTATTATTATTATTAGTAGTTNNTTTATATTATTATTATTATTATTATTATTATTATTATTATTATTATTATTATTATTATTATTATTATTATTATTATTATTATTATTATTATTATTATTAGTAGTTTATTACACAATTCACGTTATTAAAAGTGTATAGCATTAATTAAATTTAATTGGTACAAAGAATTAAGTAGTATCGAGTTTAAATTCTTAAAATTATTAAATTAATTAAGATTTCATTTTTATTATTAGTATTCGAACAGTGTTAATAATTAAATTATCGATGAATCTTTTGACCGTGATAAAAAAAATATGACATTGAAAATAAAACAAAAGCATGCCACAAAATCTCGTTGACTGTTGGCAACAGCACTCGCTTCGCAGGGCATCTTTTTAAGCCACCGCGAGACCACGACCTCCCGCCCCACGACCGCCGGTGCCGCCTCCGATGGACCGTCACCGAGGCTCTGCTCCGTCACCAGGATCGAGGAACCCGAGCTACAGAGAGCATCAGAGGGCCGCCGCCGGAAGGACGCCGGATCGGTGGGAGACCTCACGCAGCTCAGGCGCCTCCTCGAGCGTCTCCGGTGCGTCGGCTGGCAGCCGGCCATCGCGGGCGCAGCCAGCCCTCTGGAAGCCGATCAAGATCCTTCTCAGGGCTGTGGCCTCGTTGTTCTCCGGCGAGAAGGAGACCAAGTCGTCGAGCTCGAAGACCATCAAGTCTCGTGAGCTCTTCATTCTTCGCCTCAGGGGTTCTTTTCTATTTTGCTTTCCAATCATGCAAAAGTTGCTGGTTCTTTTGCGTTACTTTCTTTCTTTCTTTATTGTTCTGTTTAAGAATTCTATTGGGGTCCCTTGTTATTCAATTCTACGTCTATTCTTCTGCGTTTGATTACTAAAAGTATTTCCTAAACTTCATTTTTTTTCAACTATTTGCCTTCAATCATTTCATACGTGTATCTCAATAGAAAGAGTGCTGCTGGTGAGAAAAAAGATGTTTTTTTTCCCATCTTGAAAGTAACTCATATTAATTTGGATACTTTTTTTTAATGCTTGCTGAACTTGACAAGATTATGATTGGGATGATTCGATTTATACAAAATATGGATAGTTAAATTGAAATCGTGTTCAAATCCTAAATTGCTTTCGATGATAATTTATAGCAAACCCGATGCACAATGCCCATGGTGCTGTACATGACAGCAGGAGAGGATCAAGGAAGGGAGAATTATATGGCAAGTCCCTGATGGCACCCGGAACTTCTAAGTTCACCCTGGAGGAGATTCTGAGAGCGACCAAAAACTTTTCCCCTACTTTGAAGATTGGACAAGGCGGCTTCGGTACAGTCTATAAGGGGTTACTTGATGATGGCACTGTTGTTGCAGTTAAGCGCGCCAAGAAGGTAAATTGGGTGCTATCATTTGTGTAGTCCTATATATTTCGAAGTAATGACTACTATCAAGAATATCAACATCTTCTGCTCTGTTCTGATCTTTGAAGAACATGTATGAGGGTCACCTGAACGTGGAGTTCCAAAGTGAGATCAAAATGTTGGCACGGATTGAGCACCTGAATTTGGTCAGATATTTTGGATATCTGGAGGAGAATGGTGAGAGGATCATCATTGTTGAGTATGTGCCTAATGGCACTCTACGGCAGCATCTTGATGGTAAATTTCCTACATCTTTTTATGTGTTTACTTTCTCAATTCAGTATCTAGCAGCAAGTCTCTTGTGGCCATTACAATCATCATCATCCTTCTGGAGGATTGGTAGCTGACTTGAATTTCAGGAGTAATGCAGGTCTTCATGGAAAACATCTTGATCTTTCTGCACGGCTCGATATTGCAACCGATGTAGCACATGCTATTACATATCTTCATATGTATACTGGTAAGGTTGATAGGAGGTTTTGCATTTCCTACACAAGCTCAAGTTGATGTTTACACTTTCTAACATCAAGAGAAGGATTTATGCCTTCCCTTGTCACGTTCGTCTTAATTTAGCACCAGTTTACCTTCATTATATGCAACTTGCAAGCTACAGCCAAGAATGGTGAATACTGTTTTAGTAGTTTAATTTGTATTAAACAGAGGATAAGGATGATATATACTCTGAACTGAAGCGAGCTTTTTCTTTACCTTTCAATTCTTGTTATCAGATATCCATTGTAATGAAAAGACTCTGGTCTAGAGGTTGGTTGCCTTCTTGTTAAATATGATTTGGCTTCAATTTTCTCATAATTTACAAATTGATTGGTTCAATATCATGATTTATTGGGAGAGCTTTGTACTATAAAGTCAATATGTCTCATTCACTATCAAAATTTTACAAGCTTAGTTCAGTCCACAATTTCCCCAGTTCCATAAGCGACCACACCGAGTCAAGGCCTTGCCAGTGATAATATTGGAGCATGCCCGACTGGCTAAGTTAGATGTCATTTCTATCTATATATATACAGCTGCAATTAGCTGGATAGCTTTGTTGCCATGATGTTGGCGTATCTATGTGTTTAGTCATTAAATTATTTGAAAATATTATATTCATTAGTTTCCAATGAGGGACAACAACCAAATGTTTTTTGCCATGGACTTTTGCTTCCTCCCAGTTATTGTGCTGTCCCATTTCCCCTTATTTATATCTACTTTTGAATCAGTCAACTAATAACAGTTTTCCCTTTCTTAACCCCTAACTAATCCACTTTTTATTTGATGCCGGTTTTATTCCTGAATATCAATATCATTTTGCTTAGAAGTATCATCTTGTTTATCATTGTTGCAATTAGGATTTCGGAATATGTTACTATGGTCTTGACTTCAACTGGTTAAACTTTTTGTGATGCAGATCATCCTATTATTCATAGAGATATCAAATCATCAAATGTTCTTCTCACTGACAACTTACGTGCAAAAGTTGCTGACTTTGGGTTTGCTCGATTGGGTGCAAATGAGTCCGGAGTTACCCATGTTTCAACACAAGTTAAAGGAACCGCAGGTTATCTAGATCCAGAATATCTTCGAACTTATCAGCTTACCGAGAAAAGTGATGTCTACTCCTTCGGTGTGTTACTTGTCGAATTGGTATCCAGCAGACGGCCTATAGAGCCTAATAAGAAACTCGGTGAAAGATTAACACCAAAATGGGTATGTTCCTGTTATCTCTGAAAGTTATTCATGAACTCTTAATCTTGCATATGTATCAATTTCATATTCAACAGAGAGCTGTCTAACTGGTTACTCCATCAAGATATAAATGCGGAGGGAGAGCTCATTTTAAGAGGGCTGATGACCACAATTACTCATATTTAAATTAGGAAATTATTCAAAATCTCAAATCGATCCTTATCTTTCTTCACAGGAATATGCTAAATATTGAACTTATGTGACAAAACTATCTCAAATCGATCCTTATCTTATCCTTTTTATTGTCTCCTATGCTTTATTCTTGCTAAAATAGTGTTTTGCGCCAAGTATCTTTCTTGTCCACATTTCCTAGGTTCATAAATTCTTTCTGAACAGGCAGTACAGAAGTTCATTGAAGGGCAAACAATCCAGATAATGGACCCTAATCTTCCGTTCAACCCGGCAACTAGTCTAGCTTTGGAGAAGATCCTTGAGCTGTCCCTGCAATGCCTAGGACCAACCAGGCATGACAGGCCCAGCATGAGAACCTGTGCGAAAATTTTGTGGGACATTAGAAAGGAGTATAGACACGAGTTATCTTTGGATCCTATGCCATCGCATTCCAGAACCTCTTCTACAGCCGAGATGGTGTAACACCCTTGTTGGATGGGTACTGCTATCAAGTCAAGTTTTTAACAAAGCAGGTTTGATGCTCCATCGCCTATTGGCTCCTTATAAAAAATCCGCAAGGAGAACGCTCATGGAAATGAAAATTCACCGTATATTTGGTTGTTGGTTTGCTGAAAAATGTAGTAATTATGTTGCAGAAAAATGGCTCATGTTCATAGATTTATATGAAATAGGAGTGATGGCAGTCTATTATTTAGATTGTGATCAATAAACTATATTTGCAAATTAGAAATTACCTCCTATAATGTTGGCTGGAAGACAGAGAAATAAACGCGACAATATTTTGTATAAGACTTATATACGATTCCGGGGATCATGATACTTTGGATCAGTTAACTTATCCCTTATCTTGATTTCTACAGCAATTGTTATTACACTTTTCCCTTTCTTCTTCGAAAGCATTTTTTTCTACATGAGCCGGTTTAGTCAGCAAAAATGTGCTATTAATTGTGGCTTATTTGCATAAGCCACAAGCAGAACTAACAGGCAGAACTCAGACGGTTCGTCAATTTTTATGGCATTAGTGCTCTTTTATTCAAGTCACCGTGTGCGAGTGATCGAGTCAATGGGAAATTTCTATTCCGTTTTTTTTTTAATTTTTTCCAAAATTTATTGTTTTATTAAAAAGTCACGTCGCAAATTAAACTAGAATAGTTTAATGCGTAAGAGAAAATATCAAATGAGAATGACGAGAGGACAAGTGAAGAGATGAGAAAAACGAGATGACAAGTGAAGGGGTACAACTGAAGGGTGGAGGGCAAAAGAGAGGAGAGGCAATTCAAAAAGGGGAGAATTAGAGGAAACAAGAGAGAAAAATGAATAATAAAGAGAATAAAAGGATACGAAGAGAAAATTAGATAGGGAAGAAAATGAAAATAAAAGAGAAAGAAACGAGAAGAAAAACAAAAGAAAGGAAATACAAGTAAAGAGAAAAATCAGAGATGGCAAAAGAAAACAGAGAGAGGAGAGAGATATATAGAAAGAGAGAGAACGAAGAAAGACGATAGAAAATACAAAAATGAAAAACATTCCATTTTTCTTATATATTTTAGAATTTTATTAAAATTAAGTATTTTATGTTCGACGAAAATATAAAAATGAAAACAGACTCGACAAAACTTTACGTAAGATGTGTTTGAAATGAAGAGAAAATAAAATAAAATTTATCTTTTTTGAATATTTTTTTTTGAAGTTAAAAATTAATCTTCTTTTCCGCAGCACAAAGATCCTTTGAGGTATGCTAATATGGATTTTTCATTTAGCAGCACAAAGATCCTTTGACGGGTATGCTAATATGGATTTTTCATTTAACTTCCTTCTTCATAGTAGACACTGATCTTGACTTGATATAATGGTGAAACATTGGGGCATAAAGCAGAAGCAAAATTGCAAAGCAATCATATATGAAAATTCCCTATTTTTTTCAATAACATATATGAAGAAGAGTACGTCCTTGACAATCAACAGTGATCGCTATCGCTAAAGTGCAGACGAACCATATTCATGGCAGTACCAGGTCCACAAAGCAAGTCATACTACGGAAATTCTTTCATGAAGCCAAGTAACATAAACATACTACGGAAAAATACTCTGCCACCTTCCAGCACTAGCAATTGCTGCATTAGACAATTACGGCATTCAGAAGTTCTGAAGTCGCAAACCAGCCAAATTTTCAGTTGTCGTTACTTTTTGGGCGAAATGGATCTCTCCCTACGCCTTCTTTGATCATCCCTTGCATAAGGTGACCGTGACCTTTCTCGTCGACCCCTTGATCGTGATCTCTCTCTATCACGGGGTCGATAAGGTGAATAGCTGCGTGAATGTCTACGATCACGACCTGCAGGTATTATTTAAAAAAATTAAAACATTAGGGGTGTCTACAGTCATTGTACAAATAAATAATGTTTCAAGGAACAAAAACATTAATATCTTTTACCCAAAGAAAAGAAAAACATTATTTCTTTTGAATAACTTCAACATTAAAATTGAGTATAAATGCTAATTTCAACAGAAAAGAATGGCTCAAAAACAATTATGACAAATTACTACTGCACAGCCGACTTTTGTGTTAATATGCTGACATTCGTGCCCCTAATGTTGTAAAAATTGTCAATTAAAGTAATGGAGACTAGTGCAAAAATGCAACTTAAACTTCTCATTCCCTTGAGGATTGATATAGCTTTAGCCCTTTATATAAGGCAAATTCAACCATATTTCTGATTTTTGAACTATGGTAAAAGAAACAGGCAATAAAATAGAATTTAGAAAAGATTTTTATAAATAAAAAATATATTATGTTATCGATATTAAGAAAGTCAAAAGACAGTCCACATAGTCTGACAGATTCATCCTTGGGAATTGGGACTTATAAATCTATGTGCGAACCTGAATTATCAATAGGAAAAATCTAAACCCCCCTACAATTTGTGCTTAAAATCCTCCTAATACTCACAACATCAATTACCCCAAAAAGATGATAAAATTATACGGTATGCCATTCTGAGGAGTTGGTAGGATTTAGGCACAAGTTTTAGGAGGTTGTAGCAACATTTTTATCAATAACATTCAATCACCATGACGGGTTCACAAATGAGCTAGTCTGATGAGTACCTCTTCTTTCTCTTGCGCCACAGTACCTCCCAGGGGTTGGTGTCCTTCCGCGCTTTCTCTTCGCCTGTGAAAAACAGCATGAAAAGTTTGAAACAATGTTAATCAAAGCAAATGCCTAAGTGCGAGTAATGTTGAACAGAAACATACATATGGGAAAGCTACTAGGGAAGATACAAATAACAGTGAAGATTTTAAAAGCATTTTTAGAGAGAAATCTTTTCAAGTTCATAGTGATATCTCAGAAAATTGGTTTTGGCCATTCTTTTTAGCGAACAAAATGCTTTTGGCTATTGAGGTTAACCAGCAATAAATTATTCACCTCATGATTGCTCAAAAAATTATTCACCTTATGAGCATATCAACAATGTTTTTGCCAACATCAGATAACCAATGCACAGATGCGCCAAAATTAAATTAAATTGTCTATAGTAGGGCATAATTTCATTGGCCATACCAGAATATGTGATATTAACAGGAATACAGGGCAATAAATCCTCTATAATAAAGTTGAATTTCGATGCTTTGAGGTGTCGATGCAGTGCGCAATTCGAGATGGAGGTACAGACTGTTAAGACTTTAGATGACATTTCGATGAAGCTACACAACAGCAAACCTGATTCCAAATGAGCTAGTCTGATAAGCCAACACTTCTCAAGAGGAGAAGAAGTAGCATAAAGATATAATGTTTGCCTATGTCATGTGTTTCATACAATCGAATGAACAACATTACCTTCTCAACTGTGATCAATCGCCCTGAAAGTACAGAACGGTTCAAGTATTTAACACATCGATTAGCATCCTCCACAGTCTCCATTGTTACAAACCCAAAACCACGAGACTCTCTTGTACGAGGATCAAGAACCACATGGCACTCCTGAACCTGCAAGTTGGTACTTGTGTGAGTTATATAAATATTATATCATAAATAAATCATATTAAGACAGTAACAAAAAGCAAACAAAGATAAACCTAAATATTAAATATTAGCATATCATACAGAAAGCATGAAATTTGACAAGAGATGAAGTTAATAGTCAATAGAGGTAGTACCTTTCCTTTTTTGCTGAAATAAGTCTCAAGATCACTGCTGCTTACTCTGGTGGATAAGCCTGTAACATACAGATTGTTTCCTGGATTATTCGCACCAACAGAATCTTGGCTCCTGGAATATGAAATGAGAAACCATGAGTCAGAAAACACAATATAAAAATATACGAAGACTGGAAAGTTTAAGAACCAAGACCTAGATCTACTCCTTCCCCTTGATCTAGATGATGATCTTGATCTACTGCGCTGCTTTGGAGGCGGTGGTGGTGTCAGTGATCGGGAAGTATACCTGGAAAAAATCCTTGCTCATGAATAGACTGACTATTACCAAGATATGACTTTTATGTTTGCTTACCCAAACTAAAAATATAATTTCAGGAATGACACATACCTTACTTCCTTTGTGGATGACATCTCTTGAAACAAATAGTTAACAACGTTAAAACCCCCGAAACGCTGAATTCCTATCTAGAGAATACAGAACAAAATCACAATCAGATTTTGAAAATTAAATTATGATTAGTGCAGACTATGAAGGAAAACAAAATTATGTGAGCATTCTAATTTGGATCCACCTGCAAAATAACAGAGTATAATAACAAGTTAATACAGAATAAAGCAGACAATGGTTCCAACTGACTCTGTTACGAAAAGAAAATACAAGTTACAAGGTATCATGTCCTTACTAGAGATGAGCTAAAGACGATCTTGAAAATTAAAAACAAGAAAATAAGAATTTTCAAATATATAGAAAAATATCAGTGTGAATAGCTCTTATAGATGAGTAGAATAGATCAACGACAACTATTGAACATACAGCTTTCCCATAAAATCAACAACTGTTAGAACTATCCTATGGATGTGTTCAATGTTGTCAAAAACACGTGTTGACACATAGAAATGGACGATTATACGTGTCCCGGTAGGGATTTCGTGCTCGCTCCTTTGCTGAATTGCTTTTTCCAGCACAAGGTAGGATTGCGTGTTGGCCCATAAAATCAGTGGAGTTGCACATCTCCCGCAGTCTTCTTTTACCTGGACAGTGTCACATGATGGGTGTTGCTATACATATTCATCCTGTCTCTGCACTGCTTCCCTGCTGCTGCTGCTTCTACGCCGTTGACGCTGCTTCCCAGTCGCCACTGCTGGTACCCTGCTGTTGACACCGGTACCCTGACATAGACGTTGTTTCCCTGTCACCGCTGGTGCACTGCTGTTGATGCCCAGCTGTCGCTGCTGTTGCAGCTCTTTTAACAGGTTCTCTCTATCTCACTCACATGCACCCCTCACTACCCACGAGCTGGGGTAGTTAAGGCCTCCTTGTTCATGCGCAGGGGAGGCAAGTTCCTCACACTGTACACGAGGGTGTTTTTCTTTATGGAGCAGTAACTTTTTTATGCACATGGTAGTATTTTTTTATTTATTCCATAATGTTTAGTATTTAGAAAGTGCTATAATATTCCTCCGGTATCATGTCCGTTTTCTTTGCAATTTGGTAGAATCGCTGGCGAGTTGTTGATTGACCTTCACTAAGAGAGAAAGCATTTGGTCACTACTCTAAAGATAGTTAAATCTTAATAATAGAGCAACCCTTATTCTGATATCAATTGTAGGATCACTTGACACCAAGAGGGGGGTGAATTGGTGTAAGAAAAATCTTTACGAAACAATTGAGATATGCAAGTGACAAGTAAACCAAGAAACAAGGTAAAACAAACTCAAGAAGATGATTTGTTGACGAGGTTCGGCCCGAGTCCTTGGCCTACGTCCCCGCTCCCGCTTCTCACGTCTTGAGAGCTTCGGAGTTTCACTAACAAGCTTCTTTTAAACTAGAGAGAAGAACCCTTTACACCTTAATCTTTTCTCCGCTCAAGAGATAAGATTACACATCTTATCACAATGAGCTTTCTCTCTTACAATTGAAAGGAAAGACTTATCGCTCAACTCTCTTTTTGCAAAATATAACTACTCAAGAACAAGAGAATGAGAGAAGAAATATGCAAATTTTGGCTCAAAGTACCCTTCTATGCTCTTGGATGTTTTCAAGATGATTTTGCCTTAGTTGCTACAATTGTGGTCCTCCAAATGGTCTTTTATAGTTTTTGGTCTTCAATATGGTCGTCACTCTCTTATCCCCTTTAATTTGACACAAAAAAATTAGTTGTTATAACTTTTCTATTGTTCACCGGTCGACTGCTCCATCCACCGGTCAATCGCTCTAACGAAAACTAATCGTTAGTGTGCAGACCGATCGACCGCTTTGTCCACCGGTCGATCACTTCATATGCAGTCGTTGAATGTTCAGCACTGTAGTGAAGCAATCAAGCGCACTGATGGATCGGGCGACCACTCTATCGTTTTTTAGCAAAGTTTCATATTGATCGACCGTTGTCCCAAAACAATCCACCGATCTGACCCAGATTACACATTTCCCTTTAACTTTTTCATCCCCTGAAGCTATAGACACTTAACAAATTGTTAGTGACTTTAATCATATATTTTTGCTATCATCAAAACATATGGGGTGTAACCTTTGAACCAATAACTGTTACATATATGTGTATAAGTACACTGAGAATATACTGATTGAACATAAGATACAAGCTATGTCTAACCGTATGAACTATCTTTGAACATTTTAAAATGCACTAATTTATTTGCATCACATGAGTAGATCACTCAAGGTTTAAAATTTAGTGAACCACAAAAGTGTTCAATACATCGATTTCATCCACCTAATTAATTAGAATACATATAGATGCATTATATAGATGTATTGATATATGATAGTTATGTTATGTACGTACAAGCTAGGCACGCTTAACTAAGTAATGTTATAGTTTCCCTAGCCACAGTAGGCTCTTATTTTATATATAATATAATAAAGACTTCCATTGACACATGGAAACATATTTGATTGTGACCAAAGTGTTCAAAGTGTTTATTTGAAGCCTCCTCTCAACATGTGGTTAATCATGCTTGCATACATGTTGATTATATTATTGTTAATTACCTGATCTCTTTTGCATTGAATTGATTAAACCATTGTTGCATAATTATACATATGGTCAATAGATTCCTTGGTGGTTCAATTGTGTACTTAGTCAGATATCAAGTGCAAATGAACTCAGGGATCAGGAGAGAAACAGATCATGCATGAGACAAGAAATAAATATTATTTAAGAAGTTTGATGATAGATCTGCATGCAGCCCTTCTATATTTACTTGATTAATGAATCATTTGATCCATCTCATTTATAGATCATACTAATTTGCGTCCCCCATTATATATAATTAACTAGTCAACTATGAGAAGGAGCACGATACATTAATGATACTTTAATTTGTTGTTTTCATATACTTTAGCCTGATGGTAGGGTCTTCTATTTTGAAGGTAGCCCAAAAAACTTGAAATTTTGACAAGGGACTAAAAGTGGTTTGGATATATTCAAAATGTTTGGTCTTCTAATGCATATGCATGATGTGTCATTGTATCATTATGAAAATAATTCATATTTGCATATATAGATTTCCACGCAGGATTCATTAAACATCACATGATAACACATCCAGAAAATTTGTATCAATGAAACAATATCATAACATCTAAATCCATGAAAATCACATAACATAATCCGTATCAAAACATCGGAAAATTGAATGCAACATATCATAACAATAACCCAATAGATCATCACATCATGAATATAATCAATCGTGTGAGCTACAGGAATGAATATATTGAACCACTACGATGTGGATATATGTAAGATCGTGAAACCAACTCACCACGGCTATGCTCGACCACGCCGGATCTCCTGTGTTTGAGCAAATCAATTAGTCGAGAACCTAATAAATTATTCGATTAGACTTTATTAGTCCTCGTATACATATAATCACATTTAAATTATAAAATTCCCGAACTAATCTTGTAATCAAATCGATCCCACATTATATTTATTGTTTATAAATTTCATATTTAAAGAATCGTCATTCTCATGTCTGAACTCCAATATTCTAATTATATCATTACTTACAAAACATAATATGGTAGATGTTTCTGCTTCAATGGTAATAAATTATCATGCTTATCGTTACCTTCTATTTACATATTCATAAAAAACTATTTGTATGTTAAATCACACACAAAATATCATAGCTCATTCCCATAAGTATATTTTATATGCACATATATATATATACATATATATATGTATATATATATATATATATATACACACACACACATATATGTATACTAACTATATCAATTGACATGAGAATTATCATAGTATGTGCAAGAATCACATTCTAGTCTCTACTTAATAAACTAACTAATTAATTAAATATTCTCTTAGCATAAATATCTATTAATTTCCAATGGGAGGTCAATTACTCTTCCAATTCATACAAAGCTTATTATCATGAGCATCGGATTTGTCATAATTACTCATATATACATAGGTATCAATATTAATCATGTTAAGTTAAGATTGATCATAATTATATATCTATATAAACGTTTATACAAGCACACAATCTCATATTAATCGTCTATGTAACAATGTACTTATATACACATACCTAAGTACAGACATTCCAATCATCATTAAATATTAGTGTCGCTCACCAGAGGAGAAGACTTGCCGCGCCCCTCTCACCTCCAACAACACACCCACGAAGCTGCCATGACAATCGGACACATTAGTAAGCGACTCGCTGAGAAATCAAGGAAATGCCAAATCGAGCGTTGTTTGCCCTGGCGTCGATGACCATGTCTTAATGAGGTAAGGAATCGGAATAGCTGACGCGACTACGAATCAATAGCCGATGCTCACCGGAATCAAAAAAGGGTTTCGCACGTCCTTCGCCTCTCCCAGCTCTGGTGTCGATCTTACGGACACGAAGGGATCGGCTGCCATATTCGATTAAATGGAATCAATACGCATAAACAATCAACTCTTATCACTCAGAGAAGCTGACGACTCGCCAGAAATTCCTCGATTCGTGAGTTACCTATAAAATACCGAGGAAATCCACAAAAACAAGCCACGAATTCGTCGACCAAAATCAAACCTGTTACACCAGAAATACCACCAAAAATCTCAGCCTAAATTCATACTATTATCATTTAAAACCAGTGCATAACTCACCTGTGAAGAATTGTCCCCGAATGTGTCGCGTATGGCCCGATTCCTCCTTCACATGCGCCGGCGTCGTCGCTCGACCCCGGGCTGCACACACGGCCAAAAACGAATCAGCCACCATCAAATTGTTTGCGCCGTCGTGACGATCGTATCCGTACCTGCCGATGAACGCGTCGTGGCCGGCGGCGTCGTCGTCGAGCGGGTCCTGGCAGCGGACGTCTCCCAGCGGCGTCGAGTGGCGAAGAGAGAAAAAAAAATAAAATGAGAGAGGAAAGGGGAACGCACCGGAGAATTGAGAGGAAGAGAGAGAAGAAAAAATATATATTGAGGGTTTTTATTTTGGGCTCTTGGGTTGGGCCGTCTCACGCGGGGGTGAAGAGGGATCCCATTCTTGGTTGTCTCATTGTCTGGGACTAGAATCTGAATAAAAATATATTTTGATGCAGAGTTCTATTTGGGACTAATTCTTATACTAGTACTTATACAAATTTCATAAGAGTTGGACTATAAGCTACTTAAATCATTATAATTTTTAAAAAATTTCTCTGATCTAATAGTATTATTCTTCTGCAAGAAATTAAGTAATTAAAAATAAATTTCATAAATCTCGTCTCTATATCTCTTTTGCCTAATATTCTCAACATGAGGAATGCAATATTGTTTGTAGTGATTTAGAAAACACTTTAGAGATTGTTAAATATACTGTGGCGATATATACACTACATAACTTTTTAAAATTATGCAAAAACAATCTTTAGGTTAAAAAGATTGCATTGCATTTGATTTTCTTCATCACTTAATTATGTCTAACAGTCGAACAATCTTTAGCCTTTCGTTAGCTATGAATGACCACCATAAACCACGGATATATCAATATGCATCTTCAGACAATATCAGACACAAAAATAGCATATAAGATAACATGTTTTCCATTTTTTAATGATGTATTGCATACTAATTAAAGATAATAATTGTTGTAATGTGACCAGTCGTGATCATTAGTCACGGCCGTGATGGATAGTTATGGTCATTATAGGTCATTATGGTCATCATTGAGAGATAATCTTTGAAGTCATCCTAACAGCCGCAATTGAGGAGGACGGAGTGCTGCGTGGTAGCGGCTATTAAAGGACAAGAGCGCGTGCTAGGAGCCCCCAATCCGAAGTTTCGAAATCATTTCTCTCTCTCTCTCATTTCATCAAATGGTATCAGAGCGCAGCGCTATCTAGGAAGCGGCCACTGCCGGCCTCCGCTCCATGGAGCACCTCATCTTCCAGCTCTCCCAGCAGGCTCATCGGAAGTCCACCGCGCCTACCGAGAGATCACCGACTTCACGATATCCAAGTTCAAGAAGTTCACCGACGCGGAGGGAGCCTACACCGTCGGCGCCGACGCCGGTCCGATCCCTGAGCATCACCCTGCTGCCTCTCTAGTCCAAGCCGCCTGCCCCGCCGCACTCTCAGACCCTGACCTTGGACTTCAGTAAACCTATGGCGGCTCTGACCCGCCTCCCGGTCGGCGAACCGTCGGCTAGTCTTTCCGTTACGATGTCGTCCGCAACTTCGTCGTTCCTATCCTCCGTGACCGGCGACGGCAGCGTCTCCAACGAAGAAGATGTTGGCGCCGTTGCCGGGGACATGGAGATCCCGTCGTCGCCACAGCTGCCACCATCGGGGGAGACGGCATGATCCCCTGCTGGACACCCTTCCAGGAGCGCGCCACTTTCTTCTCCAATGGCAGTCAGCAGACCTTCTTAACCGGCGGCGCCTTTCTTCGGGAAGAAGATCAACAATTCCTTTCCGCTTGCAAGACCACCGCTTGCAATTCCTTTCCGGTGAAAGCTCGGGGAGCTCCGTGTAGTTCGAGTTGATCTGCCCCGGTCCGCCGCCGCCGCTGGCGGGCAATGCAGACTGGGATACGGCGGGATTCGGCAACATGGCGACGGAGGTGAAGAGGACGAGGAGGAGGCTTACGACGGCAGCGCCGCCTTGGAAGCTAATCCGTCGATCAAATCGACGGCTGCTGGTCGGATCGCGCGGGGAGTGGAGGAAGAAGGCGCTACGGACGACGCAGAGGAGAAGATGAACAGACTCAGGAGCAACTTTTCCCCGGTACACATTCTTCTCCCTGAAATCTGGTCCATTGATTGCTAGATCAAATCATAGCCGTTAGATCGCCACCTGATTAAATTCTATCTGATATTAGTTAGATCTGATTTGAGCCGTAGGATCTAAATCCATATTATACATGATTAGATATCAACCGTTATAACATCATCTAAATCTCAACCGTGAAATATTATATGATTTAATCTGGACCGTTAGATCTAGACCTTTATAACTTTTTTTTATTTGATCAAATCTATATCATTGGATCTGTTTTTATTCTTGATCTTATAATTTTGACCGTTCATTTAAATTGATTTATAATTCACATGTTTTATAATTAATATTAAATCAATTTTTGGGAAAATAATTCTAGTTTTTTATTGCTATAATTTTTGGAAAAATAAATTATCTTTTATTTTCGGATAAAATTAGTTTATTCAATAATTTATTTATTATTGAATCTATTTTCGGATTAAATTAATTTTAGAAAATAAATTTTCGATTATTTACTAATAATTTTTTTTTCGGATAAGTTAATTTAGAAAATAAATTTAATATTTATATATTTAAATTTATTTCAAATAAATTTAGTTTATTTATTATTAAATCTATTTTCGGATTAAATTAA
>LTAE01005661.1:15430-27794 GCA_001647135.1 Pontederia paniculata | reverse complement strand
AATATGAATTTATATTATCAATCATTCGTAAAATAATTTAAAAAATTAGAAGATAATATTGAACACTATTATTTCATAATAAAATATAAATATTTTTAAAATTCGATTGAAAGGATAATTTTATCAAAATGCATGTCATCTTGATGGTAATCTGAAAAGACACCTCACATGGGTGCTATCTTCATTACCAGTAAGGTGGTAATTTAAATTATCAGAGAAACAAAAATCACCGATAATTTGTTGCAGTCGTCAAACGTGGTAATATAGTGGGTCATGAGAATTTTAAATTAAATAATCGATAATCTATCTGGATTATCTCATACCAAACGCCTCTTGAGACAATATTTGGATGTGATACTTGAAGTATTTGATTGATATGTCAAATATGAATCACATTCTCTTTAAAAATGTGGTAATATTTAGATTATGCATCACAAACTTAAATCTTATTTTTTTTAAAAAAATAATTTATTTCCTTTAAGAAAAAAAAATAATTTATTTCCTTTAAGAAAAAAGAAACAAATTGCGTGCAACTTCTCACTTTTTCTCTCTAACATTTACCTTCATCTATAATCTTTCAGCCTCTTTCCTTTAGTATTATAACTTTATATCTCCTCTATTTTTTTTCCAACCTCATCATTTGTTCTTCCTATAATATTTCATTTTTTCTATCCCCTAATAACTAAATTTCTCTTTCCTATAATATAATATAACATAATAACTTTTTATTCTCTTTCAATTATCTATTTTTTCTTTCAGGTAAGATTCAACTTCCTTTCTAATCTAATATCTCACTTTCTCTCTTCATAATTTTCTCACTTACATAATATTTCACTTTCATTCTCTTATCATTTAATATCATAACTTTCGTTCCCCTTATTTTTTTCATTTTCCCTCTTCTTTAATATTTTATTTTATTTTACTTTTTATAATCTAATCTCATAATTTTCTCTCTTTTATAATATATCACTTTCTTCCTCCAATTTTTTATTGTCTATCTCATATAATATCCCTTTTCTCACTGCTCTAATATCTCACTCTCCTATCATTTAATCTGATAACTTTTTATCTCCTCTAATTTTTTCACTTTATCTCCCCTTAATATATCAGTTTCTCTTATCTAATATCTATCTTTCTCTTTCCTGTAATTTAATTTCTTAACTTTCACTCTCCTCTATTTTTTCCTCTTTTTTAATATCCTAAAGTTTTTCTTTTAAAAGTTCATCATTCGTTTTCTTTTAATATCATAATTTTTTCTCTCCTTAATTATTTTGTTTTCTTGCTTCTCTAATACTCATTTTCTTTCTCCTCCAATATATCATTTCTTTTTCTCTTGTATAATTTTCTCCTCCACTTTCTTATAATACCATATTTCTTCTTTTCTCCAATTTTCTCATTTTACCTCCTCTAGTCTTCTCGTTTTCTCTCATAAGTTTTCTTTTCTCCTTTCTCTGATATTGTCATTTTCTCTCTCATCCAGCTTTTTTTATTTTCTCTCTCTCCTATAATATATTATTTTATTTTTTAATATATATCTTCATTTTTTTCTCCTCCAATATGCTCATTTTTTTTTATCTTTCCTTTAATTTGATCTCATTCTCCTTTTTTTCTTTAACATAATTCTCATCTATTCTCTAATTTTCTCAGTATTAATTTCATCTAAATCATAAAATTAAGTTTATTATGAAAAATCTTAATATCAAATTAGTATTATTAAATTTCTAAGAATATAATTCCGTAAAATCAGATTTTATAACATATCCATATTTTAAAAAAAAAAATTAATTTCATTCAACCCACCCTTAGCTCAATCAATTCTGACTTCTGAGCAAGCTCAATTGCACGGGTCAGTGTGAATGCAATAACATTATGTTCTTATTTAGCATTTTCCTAATACATAATCCTTCTTTTTTTCCACGGTTCATGGACTAATACAAGGTGGAAAAAAAATAATTGCATCTTGTATTTTTTACTTTACTTTTTTTTGTCACATTTTCCACTATTTGATTCTTTTATTTAACTAATAATTTTTTTATCTGTTGCATTTCCTAAAACGAGTAAAAATAGTTTCTTTTAAACGGGTCTGCATGTCAATCATGTTTTGAGATTCATTGAGAAACTTTCTGATGTTCTTGTATTTGACAATTAGGAATATTTTGATCAAAGGAAAATATTTTCTTTTTTGCTGACCAAAAACTTAGTACGAAGTTGGGGAAAATAGTTTTCCCTTTTGTACATTTTCCCTATGACTCTTTCTCTAATAATAATATATTTTAATTATACTTTATTGTTATTGAATGAAAGGAAACATATATTTTGGAATTTTTTTGAAAAAAATGTAATCGTTGGAATGATTTTTCTCCTACAAATGAATTCTAGTTGATAATTTTCAATATGTGATTTGAAATATAAAAAATATCTTTAGGAGTATAAAATAGAGAAAATTAGTTTGATGAAAATGGATTTCCATATGAGAAAAAAGTAATTATTTTTTGCCAAATCATAGTCTGCTTTTTTGGTGATGAAGAAAAAATTCTTCTTGACTGACCTCTTTTTTTTATTACCAAATAACAAAAAAGTGAGGAATTTATTTAAAGAAAAAAATGCTGCCATCAATAAGCACAAACTAATGATATATCCATATGTCTAAATCATTTTTGAACTTATATTCACATTTAGCACTTAGTTAGTAGACCTTTTATGTAATTTTATTTTGTAGATATTTTTTGAATTAGTCATGTTTCTGACTATTAATATCGACTAAGTTAACTGAGAGTACATAATATTAAATGCCAATCTCTCTAATATCTTTGAGTTTTAAATTTGAGGTTACTAACTTATCCACATGCCAAATCCTCATGTTAAATTAGGTAATCATTTCTTTTTAGATGTGTCCTTAATGTCATAGTTACTTGACAAATCCGATAAAAAATATACATTATTAAAGATTAATCCCCTCTTCCGTCAATATTTTTTGGATTCAAATTTTGGGTTAACTCTCTCATTCTAGTCTCTAGTTTGGCTTTCTTAGCAGATAAATCATCTCGTTATTACTAGATTCCGTTATTGATAAATTTTGTTAGTGAGGAAAACATTACAACAAAAATTGTTGCATCGATTTTATTTTCATATACAAAAACTATCGCGTATTTTCACTCCACCTCTTAGACTCTAGTATTATTTATTACCTCTCTCAAATTTCTAAACATGTGATTTTAACTATTTAATTCTAAATAAAATAAAAACTAAAAATAAAAGGGGCCCACCCTCTCCTCATCTTCTTAATGATCCCCATTTGAGTTTTTAATATTTATTTTTTCAAAGATAAATAAATAGAATCAAATAAGGGCAAGATGACAAATTTATTTTTATAAATAATTAAATTTTATAAATTCAGGATTAAGTGGAAGTTTTTGAAAGTTGAGAAAAAGTAAACGGTTAATATTAAAATTCAGGAGAAAATGTCGATAACTTTCTTTCATGTTAACTGTTTTAATTACTGGTTAAAAGTATTGAACAGGGCCCATTAATTACTCTAAAGCCCATATCTCTAAGCCCAGTTCTCCCCAACTCAGTAATTCCTTAACTTGTTCCTCGACCACAGTTTACCGCCTTAAACCCTAATTCCTCCTTCGTAGACCGTTCGCTTGCATTCCCTCTTCTCCCGCCGGCCCTCTCCTCGCCGCCGTCTCCGCGCCCTATTTCTCCGGCGGTGTCCTCCGACGTCTTCCATCGCTGGCTCTCCTCTCTTTCGCAGAGACCTTCCTATCATCTAAAGAGGAGTTGAAAACCCATAAGGCGCAAGCAGCAAATAGGTCTTGGGGCATTACGTCGGCACCATGATTTCCGGCGGGGAAAGTTTCGTTTCAGTACCTCCGGCCTTCTCAAACGACGGCAGGAAGCTCCTGGTCTGTACCGGATGCACTGTCTCCGTCTTTAGTACCTCCACGGGTATGAAGGTACTTCAATCTCCTCAACGCCTGATTCTCGATAGCTCTGAGGCATGGCGCGTCATTGAAGATTTAGGGTGCGGGGTTCCTTGTCAAAATTTGATCTTTTTGGTGTTGCAGGTATCCGAGTTGGAGGGACACACAGGCCGCGTCACTTCGGTCGTAGTGGTTCCCGTGGCTGCGCCTGCAAGTAAGGTTGTGAATTACTGCTGGACGTCGTCGTTGGACGGCACTATTTGTTATTGGGATTTTTCCGCAGCGGAGTTGCTAAAGAAAGTTAATGTTGAACTTCCTGTCTACCATATGGTGAGTAGAATGCACCCTCGATTGCTTTTGTTGGGCTCAGTTCCTGTTATATTTTGTCCTCTGAATTAATCTTTCTGTTGAGATTGAATGATATTGTATTCACATTTATGTAGGTAATTCCGCGAATATCCACACCAGTTGGAAGCAACGAACAGGCATCTAATCTTTATGCAGTCGTCTCGCTTGAAAATATTGATATACTAGCAGACCAAAAGAAGTTGCATGGTCAGATCCGAATTTATGACTTAACAAACTCACGTCGTGTTGGAGGATTGTTGGCTGAGGTTTGATCAGATAGATTTTTCTGGATTTAGGATTCATTTCTAATTGAATTTTTGCATACCCTGGATTTTGTTCTGTGTTTGTCAAAATTTTTGTTTCTCAAAAAAAGTTGCAACCATCTCTATTTCTGATTCATGGATATGTTCTCTGCACAACCATCTATTTTTTATTAATATTAATTTATTATTTCTGAGTTACCTCTTTTATTTCCTTTCAAGTTTTTCTCTGTGATTTTTTTATATGAAATTTGTCATTAATTTCTTAACTATATTCATATCTGACGTGCTCTAAGAAAACATATCTTACTTGGTTATAAAGTAAGGTCTGATTAGAAATTTGATCCATTATTTAACTTTCGGTCGCACATCAACCACCACATAATATGGCACATCTATTTGATTGCCATGATTCTTTTCTGAAAATATTCCCTCTTCGATTTTCTTTTTTTTTTAGAGTGATGAATTTCTTTTTATATCTTAATTTAATACACAATATGTCACCAAAATTTAGTTAATAAAAAGATAGTTGTTAAGTTTACTCGAATAATTTGATCTTAAACAGAGAAAATTATGATTATATTTAAAAGAACTCAATATTTGTTGAAGGCTTGACGAGAGTGACCAAATATTAGTTTCAGAATTCCAGATAGTTTGTAAAGCATGGAAAACCTTAGGGGCTTGGATGGAAAATTCCCTATTACTTATCTTCAATAAATAAGAAAGAAGTAAATAACTTATCTTTGAAATTATGATATTTGTCATCGATGCTATTATTTACCATCTAATAAGTACATTTCAATCCACTGGCTTTTTCCATATATTTTATTCCCATATCTCATATTATGCAATTTGTCATCTTTATCCTCATGTTCTAAAGTTGCTGATATTGTTCTTCATGAAGGAATACTTTTTTTATGATCCCTAAATTTGAAGCTGTAATTGTATTAATAAATGAAATTTTGCATCTCATGCTTGCAGACCCACCAGCCAGTGTGCATATCTGTTAGTAAAACTGGAGAATTTATTGGTACTTTGTACAAGCGAAGACTTAGCATATGGAGGATCCCTGCTAGAAGTTCTAAGTATGAGAATATACAGAAGATCAAACTACATCATACTAAAAACTTCACAACCCTAGCTTTTCATCCAAACAGTAGAATCGTAGCTGCAGGTGATGTGACAGGTAGGATTTTGATATGGATGGGTTTTGGGAAAAAAAAGTTTTCAGGAGATAAACCAACCATCCGTGGTGGGAAGAATATAGTTGATGATGACAGGCCTGGGGTGAGAGGCAACGATGATGCTGACTCCTGCTCAACATGGCATTGGCACTCACGTGAAATTTCATTTCTCTTCTTCTCCTCAGATGGATCTTATTTATACTCAGGTTAGTTCATATTGCACCACCATACTTTTATATTTTAAGTTTACACTTGTTCATTATGTACAAACTCCAGGGGAGGTGTCAGCACCCTTGTCAGGACAGAATAAGTTAAATGCTGGCATGGTAGTCCTTTTAGTTGACAAGAAACTATTTCATCTGCCAATGGATGCAGAATTTCTTCTCTTTTTTTGAAGTTTTTCATCAGCAGCATAACTTTAGTTGTTACTGTATATCTGAGTGAATCATCATTGTTTGTGTTTAATCAGGTGGAAGGGAAGGAGTTATTGTGGTTTGGCAACTTGACACCGGGAAAAAGAAGTTCAAACCCCGTCTAGGGTCTCCAATCTTATACTTTACAGATTCCCCTGATCCATCAATTTCCTGTGTAAGATGTGTTTTTCAACTTATGCATTTAGCTTGGTTACATCAGTATAGAAGTTTGTTTCATATTCTTTTGACCTCAATCTTTTGCAGTATGCCACAGTTTCTCTGTCATGTTGGCACTCACTATGCCCTAATATACTGATGGGTGTGTGGATGTGCCAAAATCCAAAATAATATAGAGAAATAAAAGCATAAAGCAATAGAATAATAGTTTTTTGAAAATACAATAGCATAATAAATGGTCATACTAGTGATCACAAGAAAAATATTTGCCTTCGACGCAGTGTCGAGTGTTTCTAAGCCCACATATTTAATATCATTTAAAAGATGCCACAACCATCTTGGTGACTGCTGTCCATAAGAGAGTTCGTGGCTCTTTCCTCTTTTCCTTCCCCTTGTTACTATATCTGCTTCATGCTTTCTTGATTTTTTATATTCATTCACCTTAAATGAAACATTGTCTTGATACCTCTGAACGCTTATTTTCACGACAGGTATCTTGTGCAGATAACCGGATACACCTAATGAAAATGCCAACAATGGAAATAATAAAGTCAATTGCTGGAATTAAGGTTTGCCATGTCAATTATGGTGAATTAGTGCTTTCAAGTACTTGTGATTGACTATAGTGCAAAGATTATGGCTTATGCTTTTTTTTTTTTTCAGCTTCCTTTCTCACTTCCTGACGGACACAAAGACTTATTCAGAGAATTTGCATATGATCAAGCTTCTGGGTTGGTTGCTCTGCGAACTGAGGATTATTCCATACAATTCTTTAACTTATATGATAACCTCGAGGTTTCACAGGTAATCATTCTAGTTATCTAATTCTTGAGTTTCCCTTTCGTATTATGTCTTTTCTAGGTAATTTTGATCTAATAACTAAACTACTATCTATAATTCACAGGTTCAAGTGTGTGAAAGAAATTATCAGCCTGTTGATGATGTTACTGTAAGGCTCAACCTTATTTTTAGTTCTTAGTTTCCTATTTTTTTGCTTTAGCATTGCTGGTTCGTTTCTATTTGTCGCTATTCTCCTTTTATAAGTTGTCCTACATTCCGTTTGAACCTTATGTCATGAGTCGTTATAGACTGAGCATAACCAGGTATGGACCGGGAATGAGGTCATCCCGGTCCCGATTTTTATTGGGAAAAAGAACATAAGTCCCGTTCCTAGTCCGATTACAATCGGAGTCGGGATCAGGACGTCTTGATTTGAATCGGGAATGAGATCGGGACATCTCGTTTGTCTTAAATTATTTCTAAAATTATTTAAATATAAAAATATGTTGTCATATTTTTAACATATAATTAAATTATATGTACCGAACTTTATAGACATATAATTATATTACCAAATATGATAAGTTAATATTACTATAATAGAATAATTGAATATATGCTTATCGAAAAGTAATGATAATTAAATAGATAATATGAATATTACTGTTTCTATTGTATTAGAATACCGGGTTGGGTCAACTAGATATTTGATATAATAATCCGATTTTGGTCAGAATTGTACGGGGTTTTTTTGAAGCTTGACCCGATTCTGACCCAGATATTAATCGGTCTGAGAAAAAACCCAAAAAATTGGGTCGGTTCAGGTCGGGAGAATCAGGTTTCCCGTCCCGTGCTCACCTCTAACTTTCATGCAGTTATGCTGATTTTATATGAGAAAGAAAATAGACTTGTTTTTCCATAAAAAGAAAAGAAAAAAAGGGTTTTTCTATACAACCACATGGTTTTGTTCATTAGAGGGATCATTAATAAGTTCCTTATATTATAACAAAGATTTTTCTTAAAATTGATGAACTCATCTATTGTTTTCATATCTTTCATCTATTGTTTTTACTGGAAGAAGTCAACTCAGAGCTGAGGATTTATGATCTACTAAAATTTTGGTGGATATTTAAAATATGAAAGACACTGTTAGAAGTTACTTTTAGAGTGATATGGACAGTGCTTCCATCCCCTTCCTTTTGGAACTACACTGTAGAAGTTACCTTTGGAGTGATATAGACAGTGCTTCCATCGCCTTCTTTTCGGGACCATCCAATACTATGAGGAATCAGGTGCAACACAAAAAAATAGTTTTTGAAGATGGTTGATTTTCGAATGTAATGTCTCTTGGGTGTGTGTTTTGACCTGGCGTTAAGCAGACTACAAGCAATGTTGTCAAACATGTAAAGATGACTCAGTACTGAGGAACCGGGAAAACAGAAAACTGTGTTCACGTAACATGAGACAACACGGCTGGTCCAACTAAATTTTGCCATTAAATATATTTTTATATTAATTTGCATAGAAAAAATAAAACCTTGCAATTTCTTCAACTAAAACATTAATAAATATTAAAATAACCAAGCATAATCGTATTAATTACCTTTACACCCTACAATCTGTTCTAATAATAATAATGATCACAAGACAACATTAATAATTATCTGTCCTAATAAAGTAATAATCCTCTCATGTTCCTAACCGTCCGTCCTATTAGCACCAAAAAAGAGGACATACCTTCTCGCCAACAGTACTCGCAAGCATGGGAGGCTTAGAGCAACCTTGTCTGTGAGCAGGAACGTCTTTTGGTCCGGTCCGCAAGCAGCTTGCGCAGAGAGAGAGACAGAGAGAGAGAGATAGATAGAGAGAGCCTGAATGCTTCTTGTCTTCAAACAGCTCGCATTGAGAGAGAATACCAGCAGCAGCAGAGCACGAGCAGTGGTGGCCGCAGCAGAGCGTGACCGGTGGCAGCAGAGCGCGAGCAGCAGTTGCAAGAGTAAAAGGCCTAGGCCATCGTGGCTTTTGTGGTGAGTTGGTCACATGACCAACTCATCTCTTAAAAAAGAAACAGAAACTGGGATTGGTGGACATGCTCAACAGAAACTGGGGTCGGAGGCATGAGTATTTCCACAGACGCCACAGCCTAGCACTCGATCCTACCGCGTTCTGGCCAAAAACGGTTCAGACTAAGATCGAGCATTGAAATCTGGGGTAAACACGTAGAATCGTCTGGTTCTATGTGCTGGACGCATTTTTCGAAAACTTCTGATGAAAAGTGAGGTTGGTTCTTTTGGTTGCGTAATTATGCCAATTACAGCAAGAAATTTAAGTTTTGCTAGTGAATGAATGGGACATATGCACACATATGCACATCTTTCTGTTTGATAGTTTCAATGACGCCTGTATATTCATAATTGAGATATAATATACAGATGACTAGAAAGTAGCTAGTCATCCTTTTCTCCCTAAAAAAATACAGAATTCAGTTTATCAAAAATGCTATCTAAATAGCCATTCAATAATTTCAGTATTTATGAACATTCAGTGCCTACCTTTGACTGTATTGCAGTTCACTGACTTCACACCATGTTCGAGGGGTGGATGCTATTTTGATAATATTGTACATCACACTGTAAAGGAGTGGGAAAAGGGACAGATAATTTTGTTTAGCACTCAAGCCTACACTCCTAGGCTTTTGTGTTTCCCCTTGCACTTGTACATTTTATGGCAAGGTTGTCAAAATCGCTTGTTGACTCATAGGATTGGACGAGTTTACGATTCTACCATGATAAAACGAGTTGGTTCTCTCTCAAACTTGTTTTGAGCCAGCATGCAGTAGAATCACGTGCTGGCTCGTAGGGTCATTTGACACGGTGTGCTGCCGTGTCAAGGTTTTTTCTTATGCCCTATATACTTACCTCTCATGCTCTAAATCCAGACGACACGGCGCCTTTCTTCCTAAGCCCTTCATTGTGCTGCTCTTCCCGCTCCCATTCGCTGCTGTTGCTGCCGTTCACTTCGCTGCCGCTGCTGTGCTGCTGCTGCTGTGCCGCTGCTGTCGTTCGCTGCTGTTGCTGACACTGCTGTGGCACCGTTGTCGTTCGCTGCTGTGCTGCCGCTGTCGTTCACTGCTGTTGCTGCTGCTGTTGTTTACTATTCTTTGCTGCTGTTGCCGTCGCCATTGTTAGCTGCTGTTCACTGTTGTCTTTGGTTTTCTCTTCTCTTCCCCTCCCTCCCTCCCTCCCTCCTTCCCTCCCTCTTATGCCCACTAGCAGCAGAGGAGCGTAAGAGGACCAGTTTTCTCACATTATCCTTCGATGTCGTTTGCAGTGGTTTATTTTATATTTTCATAGTTCAGGATCCCCGTATAAATGTCCTGTTACCTTGGTCGAGAAATGATTATTTTAGGATGAATGCATTGTTAATTTGTTATCAGCTCTGCAATTTAACCAGATTATTAGATTATTAATTCTTAGTTATATTTCATGAAAGACATGTAATTATTGTTATAGGTATTAAGTGGACTTTATGCCTTCACCTGCTGCTGGCCTTATATATTTTTATTTTTGTACAAATTATATGTTAAAATATATTTTTGGTAGAATCGGTCGTGTCGTGCTACGAGTTCACATTTTACGTGTTCACCTAGACTTTTCGTGCCGACTCCGATTTACGAGTTTGACAATCTTGTTTTATGACATTGCTTTTTAATACAAATGGGCAACTACCAATGAAGAAGTCTTCCTTTCACCCTTACAAGTAATTTGCATTTTCAAGTGGTGTTTCATGCTGAAAGGAGAATGTGATACCTGTCTTGTCCAATTTTGAAGAAGGCGGCCTAGCTCTGAGATTTAAACCTATAATAGTTACCGATGTATAAATGCTTTCTTCCCTCGAAGAAATTGTACAAATGCTTGAAAAATTAGTTTGTTTGTGCATGTTCATTGTTGATTACAATGCAGGTGCTTGCACAACAATTAATTTTCCAACTGGTTTCCTGCACTGATGTTCCCTATAGGGGAAATTTATCCGCTTTGGAGTGCTAAAAGCAAGTAAATAATAGTCGTATATACATTGGTTCAGTCAATCAGTTGATTCACACATCCTCTCATATTCATAATAATTCATGTGGAGACCAGATGACTACCAAAAAACTATACTTGATCTCCCTCTCCATAAAAGAAAAAAAACTTTTTCCAGCACTTATATGGTAATCTGAACAAATAGCTGCCTGCTTTCTTCTCTGTTGTTCAAGAACTTTATTTCTGCTACAAATTATCACAGTTCTTTGAATTTTAATGTCAGGTGTATGTGGCCTTGATAGCTCTTTCTGCTGATGGTTCTCTGATGGGAACTGTGGATGTAAAGCTTCCTGAAGAAGGTTTAGGGGGGCTTGTGAGTCTGAAGTTCTGGATCCGTGGGTCACGTGCTGGAGATTACTCATTGTCCACTATCATATATGAACCTCACAGGTTAGAACAGTAACGCAATGCTTGTTGCTTAATTCTGACATTGGCTCCATATACTTGAACTTCGCCATTACTATGTCTGCATTATCCAAAGTGTGATAGTGCATTTCAGTATTGTTTTCTTTACTCTGTTTTTTATTTATTTTACAGATACATTTATGTATATGGAATATTCTAGTGCATTTTTTTTTCATAAAGTGATCCCATAAATTAAAGCAACTTCTAAGTAAGCAAGGCGAGCAACAGATAGAATCTACTATTAAGGACTCATTGATATCGATACTGTTTGCTAAGAGATATCCTCCTATATTTCATATATACTTTTGTGTATTGAGAAGGCAATATCAAAGCTGCAACCATAAGTGTTATCCGTATTCGTTTTGTATTCTTGACTTTCAGGTTCCTTATTTTGTGACAATTTAAATGTGTTTGCTAATATTCCTTGAAACGTTCAATTCTGATTATATTTCCTATTTCAAGTTTTCTTCTCATCATACATGTTTTGACATCTCAACACTATAAGAAATGTGGTAGTTGGTCATTCTCGGTGTTGTCATTGTCACAATTCAACTCGTAGAATCGTGTGATTTTACTATGCCATCAAGGCATCACATGCTGGAAAGGAAGCAAGATTTTTTGTAATCAGCACGCGATAGAATCACATGTTGGCTTGTAGGATTGGTGGACACTGCATGCCCACTTCTACATGGGCAAGTCTTGCTGCATCATTGCCACCCATGAAGTTGGGGGAACCGCTGTTGCCTATTGCTGCTACACTGTCTTTGCTGGTGTATTTCATCACTCCCC
>LTAE01005661.1:0-13919 GCA_001647135.1 Pontederia paniculata | reverse complement strand
CCCCTTACTTGCTCCCCCTGACCCACTTCCAGTGTGGCCTAATCAAGCTACCTTTGTTTTCAAATTCTTTTTATATGTTTTAGATATATAGCAGCTTATTTTAAAAAATATATTGGTTTGATCAGTTTACTTAGAGTAGTTGATTGTTAATTGGTATTTATTTTCTATAACTATTAAGGACAACTTTAGCCATTTTAGCAATATTTTATAATCATTCGTTATTTATGTTTTATCGATAAAATGTCATTATTGTTGATAGTTATTAATTCGAAAATAGCAAATTAAGTAGAATTTGTTGGTCATAGGTGTTAACTAGAAATTGTCGTTATCTATTTTATGAAAGAAATGCAGTCATTATCATATATAACATGAAAGTTTGGCCTTGAAATATTGCTTATTTGGTTATTCAAGAGATAAATTCATTGAAAATGTTGCAATTGATATATTTCAATTTGAGTTTTTTGTGAAGTATACATATATATATATTCATTTATATTCACACGCACTCGCACTCGAAATAAAAGAAATTGGTGGAATCACACATTTCTTGTTATGATTCTATGTTTACATGTTTTCCTCCTCGAGTTTGGTTTACGAGCTTAACAACTTGGTCATTCCTGTACAAGTACTTTCCAGGCAAACTATTATGTTATGGAATATCTGGTTATGGAATAAGATTGTGTACATCTGACCCGGTTTTTTACGAGTGTATTGTCTTTTCAAACGTTGATGTGTAGATCATTGATGTGGTGTTATATCTAATTAATATTGACTTTTTGAGGATCTTGTGTTCGAGTCTCCACCTATCAATTTATGTCTGTTTGGTCTCTCTGTATGTACAGCTCAGCTTCTTTTATTTAGTGGCAAAATGATGACTAGAAAAATCTAGCCATCCATATATATTTATATCTAAATTTAAATCCAAAGGACATACATGTGTAAGGAAAAGCAAAAGTATTGTGGTGGGGGGACAAAAGTCACAAAAACTTCCCCCACCTTAGCTTTTGCTAACCGCATTTGCTTCTACACTTGATATATACTTTTTGCACCTGTCCTGTTTTTCTCAATTGTGTTCTTACCGATAAATGTTTTCTGGGCTTTATTGTAGCGATGCCGGAATTGCTTCTCTTGCTTTTCGTCCCAACCATGATATGGCTGTTACATCTTCTTTTGGCGGCGACTTCAAGGTAGTTATTGCTTTTTATTATTTCAGTCTTCAGTTTTCACCCAATATTTTATAAACAATACAATTGGCTTGCCAACTTTTTAGGTCTGGGTTCAAACTTCTTCTCGTGAGGCTGATGATCAATTTTACAGAACTGGTTGGAGATGCCAATCTGTTGGTTCTTACAAGTATGCATTTTTTTTTCTACAGGTTCCTTTTTTTTTGAGAGGTTTTTCTAGAGGTTCTTATAGATGCTTTGCTATGTGTTTATGCTTTCTTTCTCACACTTTTTTGCATGGGCCTGTGAATCTATTTTGAACAATAATGGAATAGTTTATGATACAAAAGGAGAACTATTCGTTAGAATAATGCTTATGAACTTTTGTATACTGGTATCTTGCAACACAATGACCCTAAAGCATCTGCTGTTGTTGAAATTTTAATCCATTTGCATTACCTGCGGTTGATGAGATGTTGTCTCATTAACTCAGATGTTTGACCTGGTGTGAGTTATGCAAATAACTTGAACTGTATCAACAGTTGTTATGCCAGAATTGTGACATATAGGTCTATTTCTTTTTCAAAAAATGTTGGGCCTAGGTATTTGGCTCATCCTAATTGTTGGAATTGTTTACACCAAATGACATTTTTTTCTCCACGATCTCTTATCTTTCCTCTCTTATAACTCTTAGTCTGATAGCTTACTCCATGACCTTCATTCAGCACCCTGCGTACATGCATTCAGTACATGATTGTGGTACTTCATATTTGTCAGACTTTAAGAACAGCTCAGTTTGCCCTTGAGGAACCTTTTTACGAACCTTATTGCAAATATCCCCTCCATTCTTTTAATGCCTCACAAGACAATCCTTTGCAGCTCTACTAAGTCTAACTGGACATATGATATCTAAACAAATCCATATCATATAGCTTCTCTTTTTAGAGTTTCTGGTGTGCTGAGGCTAAAATTTGAATTTCTATCAGTTCATAGTTCAACTGGTTTTCACTAAAAACTGATCAATATACATCAATATTGAGACCCTCAAGACAAAATTCTGCAATAAGGAGTCTGTGACACACTAGCTTACTAATTGAAGAATCATCACCAATGGTGCAACTAAGGACTATTATACGTCAGACTCAAGTCTATGTGTTTACTTGTATCCTCTTTTTGAATGTGACTTTGAGTGTATTTTCTTTGATACGAACAATCAGTTTGGATGTAGTGTCTCATTTTTTGAAGTTTCAAAACATACAGGAAAAAACCTATGACTGCCGCTGCCTTCTCGGCTGATGGATCTGTACTGGCTGTTGCAGCAGATACTGTTATTACATTATGGGATCCTGATAGTAATAGTCTTGTGGCTGTTATTGGGGATTCACTTTCGGTGATCTACAAACCTGTTGTCCCATGTTTGTAACAGTTTCGATGCATTAATTGGGTTATAATGGTAATTGTCATTCTTTTGTAGACAATAACAAATCTTTCATTCATTGGGAAGTCAAATTATCTGGTATCACTTGCGCAAGGTTCACGGCCGCATATGGCTGTATGGGATACCTCAAACCTTTTGTTGTTCTGGTCTTACAAACTTATGGCAGAAGGTAAGCATTTTTTTATCGCTAATATATGGTTCTATGTCATGCCTTTGCATAGTAGCTGTAATATTTAGAGATTAATAATCTGATATTGTATTCATTGTTTCTTTTTACAGCCATTAGCAGTACAGAGGATGGATCACATTTTGCAGTTCTAGTGCTCCAAAAGTCAGCTCATGAGGTAACTACCATAGACAATGGAGTAATATTATTGTTTCAGGCTGAAGATCCTATTCCGGTATCTTATTGGAGTGTGAATAAGGTATGCCTCTCTGAGATCACGTCCTTTTTAGTAAGTTGGATTGGGTTCACGTAACGTGATTCTGGAGAGGAGTTATGTGCATCATCTATCTGATGCATTTTAACTTATGAAACCAGTTCTTTTCCAGAAAAAAAAAACTATGAAACTAATTACTAAGATTTGTTTGCTGATTTGTTTACCTAATGAACTTTCTAGCTCTGTATACCAATGTTATGTTGCTGATGGTCTGAGCTTTACTCAATGCTGGATTTTGTTCCAATAAATGTACATGCTTTGGATTAGTTTGATTGATTCTCTGTTTCACCCAGGCAAAAGGAGGAGGATTATTTTTTCTGCCATCTAATCCATCTTTCCAAAGCAAAGCTACCGAAGAGGAAGGTGCTTCATTATTGGCATTTATAAATGGCAACCATGAATATCTTGTTTTTGATCCACACAACATCGAAGAGAATTTGAAGGGCAGAAATCTTTGGAAAAACAAAGTTCCTCCTGAAGAAGAACGTAAGTCTTCACTACCACATTTTCCTAGTAATTTCTCCTCCTATGTGTAAGTCATTGGCTGTTGCACTCTGTGCTACTGAAACATAATATTAGAAAGAAAAGTGTGATTAGTCATGGAACATAAGGGATGCAAGTCCAGTTAATGTTGCAGAATTATATTTTAAAATCCCATCAATAGGTTATGTTACTCGTCATGTTTGTTATTGGTTACTCATCCGTTGATTTCTTGTAACGTTACAAATAGAAATACCTTTATTTATATCAGAGTTTTGCTTCCTCTTGCAGTTAGGGTTGGTTATGCATCCATTTATGGGGATCTTCCTGACTTAAGCTTGAAGAAGGAACAAGTTCCAGAAATCCCATTTGTCCCGGCTGAAAGACCTTGGGAGACACTATTCACTGGATCTTCCCATGCTTTACCACCACTTAGCAAACTCTGTGCTACATTCTTGTCATCCTTGCTGGAACGACGACAAAATGCCGATGAGTGATATTCTTTGACAAACTTGGTTAGTTCTTAATCTGTTAACATGTCATCCATAAGCTCTAGCAACTGAAGCATTTTACAGAGTGGTTGGTTTCCTACTATGTGCCAAGGACGTGGAAGTGCGCAAAAACCAGCAACATAAAAGGCATTCTTTACCTCAAAGCCGACCCCAGCATTTTTCCGAAAGGTCTATTTAAAAAACTAGAAGCAATGTATAAATCAAGAACAAACCCACTTTTGGTTAAGTTTAGCTGAAATTTTCAGATGGGGGTTAGTGAGTTAGTGATAGAGGCATTTATAGCTCGAGAGAGAAAGCTCTTAAATCAAATTTTGGTTTGTCTAATTCCGCTTTTACTTGTGCTCACATGCACCTGATTAGCCCTTTAGGGTTTTGTTGAGAATTCTTGTACTTTAAACACAATTCTTCCAAGTGAGTTTATATATGTTTCATTAATTATTATCCCATTTTGTTGAGATCTCCACTGTCCTTTTACGTTTTAAAACTCTCTTAAGTGTATCTATGTTTTTGATATCGATATGAAATAGTCTGGTATGTTTCTTGATGGAACATACATAGTTGAAGGTTGGGTAGTAAAATAATAAAATATACAGTCCATATCGTTGCGTGTCTTGCCATGTTTATATCGTATTTCTAGAGATACGCAGCCCTTCTGTTGGGTTCAAGTGCAGCAAACATTTAAGCAGCCCATAGAACTGCTTTGTCCAATCCTATTCAAACTTTTCTATATTAATTCTAAATTTTGTTCCAAACAAGTGCAGCTTATAATCATTTTCCAAGAATGAAATGTGCAAGTGTTCAGATCACAACGTGAAGAATGAAGCATTCAGCCCTCTTTACAAGTAAATAGTCATATATGTTTGAAAGAACTAATTTTGTTTAGATGATACAATTAAAAAAATAGAGGCATAAAACTTAAAAAGGAATAGAGATAAAATTTAAGTGATAATTTTATTTAGACGGATATATTTTTATATATAAGTTTATACATTTTATTAAGTATAATTAAAAAGTATATCTAAATATATAATATTTATTTTATATTTTAGTTTGAGATTAAAAGCAAAAAATGAATTATTAGAGCAAATGAAGATGAATAGAAATGTATCTACGTTAACCTCATTTCTCTTACTACTTCCCCAACCAAGAAGAATAAATACCTCCATATCATTTATTATCATATGAGATAAAGGCATGGTGCCACAATCAAAATGTTTTGAATTTAATTTTTAAGATGAAACTTATATTATCCTTTTCTAAATTTTTTTTTCACACGAACCTTATATAAAAATATGATTAATTGAACAATTTGATAATTCTAATTCAATTTCTATGTAAGAGAGATTCATGCAAAACATAATTTCTTAAAGTTCTTTTGTATTATAATATTTTGTGCTTGCTTAATCATGATAGAAGCATCGAATTATTTTTGGAACAGTATACAGCTGTAAATAACTGATTTAAAAGTTATTTCGTATTTTTTTTCCAAATGGACTTACTTTTCCTTTAGTCGGTTGTTCTGTTTACCTCTTTGTTGGCGAAAAAAAATCTTTGTTTCAGCAAAAAAAATATATTTAAGGTGTCTTATATTCAATTTGCCTCATACTATAATAGCATAACTAGGCATAACAAATGGTTAACCATATTGATGGATGCTTTGGTCTCTACATGATTATATATGGTAATATATTTTTCTTATAAATTGTAATATATATTGAAATCTAATTAAAAATTTGATAAAAACAAATTTGTTTAAAATACATTTTTGTGTTAAAATATATTACTTTATTCATAAGTAAGATCTTAAGATGCTCGATCATATCTTCCGTGTGTAAGATAATATGGAGTTGAATCCCTGTTGCCATTCAAGGCCGAAGAGATCATAAACTCATCACAAAAAAGTGAGAAGTAGGCGCCAAAGAAGCATATCATTAGATGATATCCAACAGATTACGTTTTTTTCGCTCAAGACTAAGCCATGAAGGGCAAAAGAACCCCAACAAAGTTGCGCTAACACACTCTTACGAAGAAAAGGAAAAAAATTACAAACCAAGAACTTGATAGTCATACTTCAGCAAGATTAACACAAGGGGTCAAAGAACCCCTGCTTCTGTCGGTCTACTTGGATCTCTGCCTCATCTTTCGGCGCTTCCTCTTGAGTCTCCTCATACGCTTCTTCTTCCACTGAAGATAATGGATGAGGAGAAATAAGTTGAAAGGCAATGGGAAAATCCATAGAACATGTAAATAGGGTTTGTAATGATTTAAATGATAGCTAAGTCACCTTCAAATAACAAATGTAGGCACAATTGCCCAGAATTATTGAATCTTCATTGCAAAGTGAAAACAAAACAAATGAACAGAAAAAAATATTGACTGCAATGTTACACCCAACCAACAAAATAATAATTGCAAGGCCATGAAAATTAAATGCCCGATATTTGATAATCTAATATATGTTCTATATAGAATTACCCAAATTGAATAAAAACATATTATACATTGTAGATTCATCTTTTACTTTTTATATCTTATTCAGCATGAACATAATAATGAAAACAAATTCATACTCCATGAAATCTTGGGCATCTAAACAAGTTGAGTTTTGTTTCATATATAAATAAGTTCAAAATCCATGCAACTAGAGCTAGATAAATTTGATCTTCACAATGACACTATGAGAATATAGTAAACATAGAGTTTCCTTATATAGCATTATAGAATTAATTGGAAGATTTTACATAGTTGTATTAATTAGATAATCAAATTAAGATAAACCAATTCCATTCAAAGATACGAGTAGTTAACAATCTTTGTATCAGAGCTTCAATCAAACTTATTATAGATTAGGATAAGAAGGTTGAAACAATCAACTTCACTAACCAATAATCTATATAGGTGCTTCTGTAGTTTCTTAATTACATGAAAGGAGTTAAGGAAGCCCATTAAGTCCATTTAAAAAGGTTCACAAAAAGGTTCACCATACCCAAACCCACTGATGGATTATGTTTTCTAAGGGCAAACCTAACGGCTAAAGGCATACCCACCCATAAGGATATCACATATTTTGAGGATTGGACATGAATTCCAGCATTTTAAATTACAAAACTATGGTATGCACACTTTACATATAATGCATCATTCTTTACTTGTACATAAATAATCATCAAAACACGATCACCAAATAACTGAAAAACCCTCGAGAAACAGATGATAAAAATTTTTTTTCAGCAATACTTCATCAACAACTATAACTACCAATACCATAGAATATATTTGAGTTACCCAAGCGCCATAATATCAGAAAGAATATCATAAAACAGTTAGCAAACAGATCTTTGTTCTATTTACATTATGCTCAGCAAATAGACTTGAAAATTGATCCATAACGTTATGTTATAAAAACATTCAACAAATACTATTTTGCCGAATGCAGACTTTATAACGATTCAACAGTTATAATTCAATGCAAGTTTTCGTCCACCCTCAGAGACGATGACATGCATTGCTCTTTATAACTTGCATCCATTGTATTCATATCTATATGCAAATACATCAAAAGTAAAATGTTAATTTGCCACAAAAAGTTTGTAAATGTGACAAAAATATAAAATTTACGTGTTCTTCCATTTCCTCTAACTGCAAAATCTGTAGTGATTCTATAAAGAAAGATGATTACAAGACTTAACATACAATATTTATATTAAAGATATGATTTTTAAAACATGCTACCAGTACAAGGTGATCAAGGTGACCATAACCAAAAATTAGATTGAATGAAAACAAAGAAAGCTCTTAAGGGACAAAAATTGTTTACTGAAAGACAAAAAAAGAAAAAAAAAAGCATAAACAGCAAGAGAAATCGAGCAAAATCCCTAACATGACCGTGCCGAATTAAAATTAATCTTCCGGCACCTATTTTGCACTACCAAACGATCGAAGCATGGAGAAACTTTGAGCAGACTATCCTATGAGAAAGAGAAGCAAAGGAGAACGAAAGATATCTCACCTTCGCCCTCATCGTGATCTCTCTTCTCCAATTTCCTCGCTGCTTTTGCCCTGCGACGAGGTGGCGGCGGCGGCGTAGACGTTTTTATATATAGACGCCGCAACGGGAACTTGGAAAACCCTACACGTATTGATGGGCTCTAGAGACAAATGGGCTGAATGCCACGTCCTATGGCGGCCCATTTGATCACAGCGATCGTATTGTTTTTCGCCATTTATCTGATATTATCCTCCAATTTATTATATTAAAAAATAAAAAAATGGAGCTGTTTTTAGCTTAAAGAAAAATGCCCTCCTCCAAAATTTAATTTTCTTTTTCTAGGGTTAGTAAGTGTTCGTGCTAACATCTAATGGTGAACTACCATGAGACCACGAAACAATGTAATTCTTACTTTTAATAATATATTTTTTTATGTGATAATTTTTTTTCTTTTCTTGTATTCAGCAATTATATAAAATTTTCGTCATTGAAAAAGAAAGGTTCAGTGTATCAGTTTTAAAAAATGAATCTTATACTCCTTGTGAAAAAAAATGCACATAAAATAAAATAATCAACATAAACTTATTTTATTTTGTAAAATTAAACCTAGGAATAGTACCTTTTGAAACAAATTATAAAAAATATTTTCCTCTAAAATGTACATTTAGCTAGATAAATGTAGCCCAAGAGATCAAGCGATTTGAATTGTTTTGATCCAGAAGTCACTTAAAATGAGTTTGCTGAAATTTGAGCTCTTAACTTTTTTACCTTATTTAATATCATATCTATAGGTTGTAATTTGATTAGATATGTTTTATTTCTTCAAAATTGAAAATTAAAATTTAATTTAAACCCCTTAGGACCTTGAAAAGTGAAAACTAGTGTGGAGATTAAGTTCGAACCGCATGTCCATGGATCTCCTGGTTGATATGTATTGATTAAAAATTGTAGACATGGTTGTGATCGCAATCATCCCTTTATTTTTTTTTAATATTTATCTTCTTAAGGACCAATTCTTATGTTGCATTTAGTGTATTATCATTTGACGTTGTACGATTATTTAAGTTATTCACTTATTAAATTATTAATAGTATACATTTTTTTTAGTATGCGTAAAATCTCATAATTCTTATTGTCTTATTTACTATATATAAAAATGAGGGCAAAGAGTGTGTAGCACATTTTTAGTATAGCGCATGTAATATATCAAAAAGTAACGACACTTTTTTACAAAACAATCTGATCACTATTCACTTGTATAAAAAATATTGACACTTTTTATATAAGTGCGTAGCATACTTGTACTGATCATTGTTCACTTGTACACATTCTTTTTTGCCATAAAAAAATAAATATACAATGTACAATCCTTACTGAAATATTAGTTAAAATTATAAATTTATATAAATTTGATTTGAATTTCATAAACTTTAAGCACAAATATGAATCCTAAACTTGTAAAAATTTATACACCAAAATATAATATATTATTTTTAAAAAATAAATTAATATTATTCTATCTAAATTGTTATTATATTGCAATATTTAACAATAAATCATTTATAATACATAAATATTATAGCATATTTAATTACTCATACTAATATTAAATTTAATAGAAATAATAATAATCTATTAAATGATAACTATAACAATATAAAAACTTTGCAGTGATTAATAATAATCATACTATTGACGAAGTATTATAATATTATTTATTTGGTTTTTTATTAATTATTTTAATAAAATGTTAAAGGACACATAAAAAATATCATATTATCATGACAATATAGATTATCATCTTCCATGGACAATCTAAATTGTCACTTCGTATATAATTTGCATTGTTATATAATGTAATTTATCTATGAATTAAAATTAGTGAACAAGATAATATGCTAAATTTAGATGATTTAATGTAAAATTATTGGAAAGATTATCTTTGTCGAAACGTTCCCTTAATTAAATAACATGTTATTTGCATTTTGTGCTTCATATATATATATATTCACCTTAATGTACTAAACTAATTAACTTGATAAATAAATTAAAGTCATGAAATCAATACAGATCAAAGACCTGATACAAAATGAAGATTTTGTAACTTCAAATATATCAGAAAATTAAGGTTCTTGTAATGTCTGACACATCTGAAATTGCATGCACCATCAGTTACATCACAACCTCACAGATAAATATATTCTGCATCTTCCTGAAAGATAGATGCATGGCAGCTCTAACAGAGAGCATTCAACTGATAATTTACAAATATGCAAATTAACTCAGTCTCTCAAAGAAACCAATCAAGGTTCTTTTCTAAGCAACATTGAAGGAACTGGCAGTGCTCTCAACAAACTTCCTGGCACCCTTGAACCATCTCTTGTCACCAGCTTGCGCCTTGCAGATGTAAAGCTTGCCATCAGAGACGGCCGCTGATATGAGCTGATGCTTGCCACCTTCATCTCCATCAGCTGTCCTGGTCAAAACTGAGAGGAAGTAGTACTGTTTCCCATCAATTACAGGCGTCGCGGTCTCCAATATGTTAGCAGTTGCCACAGCATCAGAGTCGAATCCACCCTAAATTATCATGCAAATTGAGCACAAATTAAAGCATAAAATATGATTATCAATTTTCACTCAGTGAGTATGGCCATGAATTCCAGTTACCTCGGAGTCTGTCTTTCCAAAGAAGGCCTGTTTCCCCAGTAAGTAATCCACCTGCACAGGAACTAATGTGTCAGAAAGCCAATCCTGTAGATATTTCAGGATTTCAGGTTTTGCATACAGCACCATATAAGTTTCATTTGTGATGAATGATGTGAATTGAGTTGATCCTCTTATAATTATTTTTCAAGCAATTTATCAAAATGCACTACTTAAACCTTATAAGTAATCACCATTTGTTTGCATGAACTGAAACAGCATGATTGGGTTTTTTTCTTCAAGCAATTTAGCAGATTGCATTAATTAAACCTTCTAAGTAATCACCATTTCTTTGCATGAGTGGGAACATCATGGTTGTGATTTTTGCACTATTGTCATGCATAACCGGAAACCTTATCAGTACTTAGCAGGCTGCACTAGTTACTTATAAGTAATCTCAGAGGCATTCAGGGGCCAATCTTTTCTGGATTGCTCGAAGATAAGTCATTTCAGTATATATTTCAGCATGGGGAAATGACATGAGAAGATTTCAAATACATTGATTATTGAAAAATCTGTCCACTAACAGCATCACATGATGTTACACTCGTAAGCCGCTACTATAGAAACAGTGCCTACATGCTTCAGTTATACTATGTAGTTTGTGCTCATTTTATACTGTAAATACTGTAAATGTTTTAGTGTGTGGGAAATATATGATGTATTAAATATTGATGACAGTACTTCTCCTTAATGTTAATTTTGCATTCTTCAACAATCACAGATTGAAGAAGGGACACGAATTTTCAGCTAAAAGTAGCTACCTGAGAGAGGAACTCTTCCGGTGTGCCGTAGTCAGTAATGGACTTCTTGCCGGATTGGGTGACCATGACGGCGACATTGCTGGTCGTGTCGAAGTTGTCCTCATACCTCAGCACCTGTCCGGGGTACTCCACCTCTTTGCTCGGGTTCCACTTTGCCGGCAAAAGCAGCTTGAATCCGTCGCCGCTGTAGGGCAAGAAGTCGGTGTTCTTCTTCGGCTTTCCAAACACATTAGCTGTATTTACAGAGATCATGCACCTCGTCAAATTTTGCATGCGTTCCTTTTATTTATTTATTTATTTTTGTTTCTTTTCTTAAGTTTATGGAGAAATGAAGGGGTACGTATGACACCTTGCTGCCGGCGGCAGCGGCGCCGATGAGGACGGTCAGCGCCAAGCGACGGGAGACGGCGACGTTGCCCTCGTCCTCCCCGGCGGCCTGTTGCTTCTGGGCCCTGCAGACCAGCTGGTTCGGCCTGGCGCTGGGCGGCGCAAGGCGAGGCGAGGGGCTCCTGGAGGCGACGGCGGCGGTGGAGGGGACGTGGTGGAGGAAGCAAGCAGTGGATGCCATGGTCGTTCTCTCTCAGTTGCTTTCTCTCTGTCGCAGCAGACGCCTCTCTCTCTTCTCTCTCTCTCTCTCTTCTTTCTTCTTCTGTTATCCTCGAGGGGGAGTAGTGGATTTGAGGCGAGTGGATGGAACGCGGGCGTCGGGCGCATGTGGCAGTGGATCGAGCAAGGATCACAACATTGGATCGGATAGGGCGTCAGGACCTCTGATTGGACCACGTAGGATGATGTAGCTACTCAATCTGGGACCTTGTCTACCACACGTTTTATGTATACATATTTTTCTACTAGTTTTAGCAACAATTAAAATTCTCTCTTTATATCCTCTCTAATTTGGATGAGTGATAGGCATTAGATTTGAGCCTTTGACGGTGAAGCGTCTGTAAATATCTTCGAAGAATTAATTCTTTTTACTATCTTATCCAATTTCATATTCAACTTGAGAGAGACTCGATCAACTAATAGGAGTATGCGAATCCTCTAGGTGTCGTTAGAACTTATATTTTGACTATTTGAATGAAAATGTGTAATGGTGAAAAATTAAGAAATTAATTAGACGATTTAATTTGATGAATATTTGGGTGAATTTATAAAACTAAAAAATAATTTTATTTTTTTTAAAAAGATAAAAATATATTAAATTAAATATACAATTATGATAATTGATTATTATTTATTTTATATGATTATTGAGTAATTGATAATGTAAATTTGTGCTAAAATACTAATAATAATTTATTTAAATAAAAAAAATTAGAATTTAATGTAATATTATATTAAGTAATACTTTTACATATTAAACATAACTTTTTATAATTTGATCAAGAGCGAGCTAGCAAACAAATTAATACTAAAAATTAATTAAGATAGGAAAAAAATTATTTAACAACAAAAGATAAAGTTAAAAATGAAAAGCAATGTAAGAACAAAAAATAAAATAAAAGCAAAAAATAATAATATCAATTAATAACTTAATTACATATAAAAAAATATAATTTAATGTATTATCATCTCAAATAATAACTTCATGTATTAAGTAAAGTAATTAAGATTTGACTAAAGTCGAACTAACAAAAAATATAATACAAAATAAGTTAAAAAAAAGAGTAAATGATATTTTAATTTAATTTTAATTAAATGTAATAATGTAACGTAAAAATATCATATTATAATAAAAAAAAGAAAAGTTGATGTCAAATAATATCGTAATTAAATATAATATTATAAATTAGTGTAGTAATATTTTAATTAAGTGACTTAATTAGAAGAATGATCTAATTAAAAATTAAGATAATATAAAAAGATAATACCTAAAGTTAAGAAAAAAATTGAAAAGAAAAAAAAAAGAAGAGAAACCTGGGACCAAGCCAAGTTCTTGCCATTGACAAGAACTAAGACATGCCAAGTTCTGGTCATGTGAGCTTTTGATCAAAACTTGATTCTGATAATCATTATATTTTTTTTTCGTGTTTTGTTAGAACTAAGACCTACTCAAGTTCTGACCTGGTTCTCATTCTCAAACGGGGCTCTAGGAGAACTCCCAGACTTGTCAGTAGATGGACCCATACTAGAGATGTCTTATTCTTTTCATCTATTCATTTTATTTCTTATTTAATCTTGTATTTACACCAACCAAAAATGACAAGTCTCAAGATAAACATAATCTTAATCAAATAAAATAATAGATAAAAAATTCAAATCTAAAGAATATAAAACTCCATTAGAATTATGCAATTTCTTTTATGGCATGAACCCCACCAATTGAAAAATAAAATGTTCATATTGGTCATGAATTCACATGAACATGATCCTCGTAGAACTAGTCATATATTTAGATATGTACCACCTACACATGAGCATGATCCTC
>LTAE01005660.1:0-11529 GCA_001647135.1 Pontederia paniculata | reverse complement strand
CTCTCTCTCTCTCTCTCTCTCTCTCTCTCTCTCTCTCTCTCTCATATGCTAATAGTCCGAGACGCGGCAACGTGGTGTGCTTAAATAATATATACATACGAGGAGGATACAAAATAGTATACTTTGGATGTTATATGTTTGAAGGTCAAAGGTCAGCGTGCCTGCCCGCAGCGAGTGCTGTGCATATGGGCTACGTGCAAGTTGCATGGAGGAAGAGTGCCGAACTCTTGACTATAAGGTGATGAATAAACTAAGGTTTGAACTTGGAGCCCATGTCGAGTTGAGGTCAGCATAACTTGTGGGAAAATTTGGGATGTGCATGTAACCTGACAATTGACATCTGACATTTCTAGCTTGTTGAATTCTTCTATTGAATTTGACTACATCTTGTGGATGAGGAAGGAAGATTGCATCAGCATTTTTCTTTTTGTCAAGTAAAATGTCCAAAGGATGCAGAAATAAAGTGCTGAGCATAATATCAACGATTTTATTAGAAATAGTAAATATTTTATTTCTTAAAACATAAAAATTGATTTTTGTGAGAGTTTTATTTGTCGTAGTTAGACATGTGCCTCGTATCAGATGATGTTAAATTTGTCCAGATGATCTAAATATTGAGTGAAAACATATATAAGAAAAGTGCTGTGCAAAAAAGAAATAAATAGTTATATAGTTTTTTATAAAAAAACTTTAATTAAGTATTGTTAATAGCGTCCGAGCACAGAAATCCGAGGATGCCCGAAGGAGGGACATTCTCCCAAAAAACGTCGCAATGCAACCAAATGAAGCCAAAAAATCCATAGTTGTGTTAGCTTTGCGGTTAATGTGTTTACAACTAAAGTTTACAAGCGAGGAGGTTAGGGACCATATGTCTTCAAAAATATTCCGCACACGCCATGGTAGAATAACTTGTTTGGTGATAATCTCCACTGCCAGTGCACAATCAGACTCAAGTTGTATGCTGACTAGCCCCATCTGAATGCATCTTGAAAGCCCTTGTCGAATACCCCAAGCCTCCACTTCAATAACTGAGTTAAAGGTACGGTTTAAAGCTCCTGCACAAATGAAAGAAGAGTTAGGCGATCGAACTATAAAACCTGCTCCCTCTGTCCTGTTTACTCCGGTGAATGAACCATCAATGTCCAATTTCACCCATGAGTAAGGTGGGGCCTCCAAATGGATCACTGTGCGATCCATCGGGGATGAGGAAGAAGAAGAGGGAGGAGAAAAAACTAAGAGAAAATGAAGTTCCCTCAGGACTGTGGGGTGAATATAACTCATAGAGGCTAGCCAAAACCCGGGCCTAAACTAGGGGTTGCATGGTTGAAAAGAAAGTGAGCATCATTACGAGACTTCCAAATCCCCCAAAGAGATAAAGCAAAAAGAGATAAGAAGTATGATCTAGACATAGTGTCCAGATTCCCTCCTTCTAGAGTCCAGTTGCCACATGCCCAAGAATGAAAATAGGAAAATTGAAATTTTGTACTGGTCTGGAAAAGATTCCATATCTAAAGAGCAAATGGACATTCAAAGAAAACATGCTTGTTAGTTCCAAAGCAGAACCACATATTGAGCGGCAATAGCTTATAGAAGGAGTAAAACGGGAAAGCATATCACTTGTAGGGAGCCTGTTATGAGATAGCTTCCAAATAAAGTTTTGGATTTTAGGCGGGATCTTGATGCTCCAAATGATTTTTCAACCATGCCATCCTGCAAACTAAGGTGGATTCAGGGGCCTGCTGATAAAGTTATACACTGATTTAGCATTTGGAATCCCTGAAACATCCGAGGTCCAAATCCACAGGTCATCATAGGGTAAAACATGCAAGATAATAGGTATGATTCTATCTACCAAGGAAGGAGCAAAACAATCCAAGAGCATGCCTAGATTCCATTTTGAGTGTTGTATTAGATCAGCAACCATTAAGGATGAACACTATGAATAGACATTTATAAACGTAGGCATGAACATTAATGGGGTATTAAAAATCCAAGGATCATTGTAGACATGTGTTAGTGTCCCATTACCAATTTGCTTCCCTAAACCCATTTTGATGCAATTCATGGCCTGCAAGAGTAATCTCCAACTCCATGCAAATTCGGAGAGGTCAGAAAGAGAGGGAGTAACCCATGGGTGCGGGTGACTATATTTGTTACTTACTAATGACACATAGGTGTCTTGTCGTTTATTTAGTATATAGAGGACTCTTTTGGCTAATAGCGAAGTCTTGATATGCTGAAGGCTTTTTATCCCTAGACCCCCATTTGTTTTAGCAAGTTGTACAGTATGCCATCCTATTAGGTGTAGTCCCTGCTTATTACCAGAGGACCAAAGGAAACCTCTTGAGAACTTCTCTAAGGATTCAATAAAACCAAGTGATATGTGTATGGAGCTGAGGGAGTAATTTGGGATTAAACCCATTTTGATGCAATTCATGGCCTGCAAGAGTAATCTCCAACTCCATGCAGATTTGGAGAGGTCAGAAAGAGAGGGAGTAACCCATGGGTGCGGGTGACTATATTTGTTACTTACTAATGACACATAGGTGTCTTGTCGTTTATTTAGTATATAGAGGACTCTTTTGGCTAATAGCGAAGTCTTGATATGCTGAAGGCTTTTTATCCCTAGACCCCCATTTGTTTTAGCAAGTTGTACAGTATGCCATCCTATTAGGTGTAGTCCCTGCTTATTACCAGAGGACCAAAGGAAACCTCTTGAGAACTTCTCTAAGGATTCAATAAAACCAAGTGATATGTGTATGGAGCTGAGGGAGTAATTTGGGAGGGAATTTAGAGTGGATTTAATCAGAGTTGTTTTCCCAGCCTGTGTTAAAGATTTCATCTTCCATCCTGCTAGTTTACCATGAAATTTAACTGATATATGTGCGAGAGAGTTCTTAGAGAGGAATTTATAAGATATGGGTGCCCCAAGATATGTGAATGGAAAGCTACCAATTTCAATATTTAGAGTTCCTTTTATGACTGACTTTCTTTACCTACAAAATTTGGGAGGCAAATAGATCGCAGATTTATTTGGATTGATTTTTTGATTAGTTAGAGCTTGATATTGATTGAATAGGGCTTTAATTCTTTTGTAATTTAAGGCTGTAACAACAATACATACTAACAGATCATCAACATAAGACAAGTGGCTTATATATTGATTCCCTGACTTAAAAGGTATTATCCTGCCTATAACAACCTCTTGATTTAGAAGAGAGGAAAACACTTGAGAGACAAGGATAAAGAGATAGGGAGATAATGGGTCCCCTTGCTTGATGCCTCTGCTACTGTTAAAGTATGGTGACAAGGATCCATTTATGTAACATGTAAACATAGGGGATTGTATGCAGGACTCAATCCATTTAATGAAAGTTGTTGGGAAATTCATAATAGTTAACACTTTACTGATGATCTCCCATGAAATTTTGTCAGAAGCCTTTTCCATGTAAGCCTTAAGGATGAGGAATTTCTTTTTTCCTTTTTTCATAGAGTGCACAATTTCTTGAGCTAGAAAAATGTTGTCTTGAATAGATCTATGTGCCACAAAAGCAGATTGAGACTTATCAATAAGATCAGGTAAGGTGGGCTTCAGTCTATTAGCTAGGATTTTTGCTACTGCTTTATAACAGGCATTGCAAAGTGAGATAGGCCTATAGTTAGATATTGTGTTAGGGTTTGATTTTTTTGGAATGAAAGTGATAGCTGTTTGAGAATATCCTTGTGGTAAGAGTCCATTTTGAAAGAATTTTATTATTTTATTAGTTATGTCAGGGCCCACAATATCCCAGTAGTGCTTAAAAAATTCAGAGGTGAAACCATCCGGACCCGGGGCTTTTCCCGGGGCCATGTTCCAAAAACTATTTTAACTTCCTGTTCAGTGATAGGTGCAGTTAATTTATCAAACCATGAGACATCTAGAGTGAGAAGAGAGGGCCAATCTACAATGGGTATGTCTATATGAGGTCCAGGGGCCCATAAAGATGTATAGTAGTTAATAAACTGAGATTGAATATCCCTATCCTCAGTAAGTGTATTCCCCTCATTATCTCTTATTTTAGAAATTTGATTCCTTTTGTGCCTGATAATGGTACTCAGATGAAAGAACCTGGTATTCTTATCCCCCTCAATCCAATTAACTCTAGATTTAGACCACCACTTGACACTAATTTGCCTTAAGTAGGCAGCATGCAAATTATATAAGCTCCTAAGTTTTTTCAGTTCCTCTTCAGTCAGTCCTTGCCTTTCATCCTTCAACTCAAGATCTGAAATATCCTGTTTAGCTTTTTGAGCCCTGTTCTCTATCCTCCCAAGGTCATCTCTGTTCCATCTTATTGTATGCATCTTAATTTTGTTTAAGGATTCATAAATTGATTGTTCTGGCTGTCTATGCATCCAAATCTGTTGGACAATAGTTTTGGGCTCTTGGTAATCAAACCAAAAGTGTTCATATTTGAAAGTTCGTGGCTTGTGACTCATAGCATTTGTTTTAAAAAGGATTGGGGCATGATCTGAGGTACCTCTACTAAGCGGGTGTAGACTTAAGTTAGGGAATTTGGTTATCCAGTGGTTGCTAACCATGACTCTGTTCAGACGACATTGGATTCTAGCTATATGTTGTCTATTATTACACCAAGTGTGCTGTGTACCAACTAGGGGAAGGTCAAAAGTCCTTGATTCTGAATAAAATCTCTAAAGGTTTTAATTGACTTAGTCAATTTGAAAGGAGAACCACCCTTCTTATCCTCTGGATTAATTACACAATTCATGTCACCCGCCACCATCCACGGAATATCATCAATATTTAGTGAAGCAAGAGATGTCCATAACTGATTTCTTACTAGGGGAAGATTGCGAGCATAGATCGCAGATAAGAGGAAGGGGAAGTTGTTTATAGAGACAACAACATGAAGATATTGAGTAGATAAGGTTATTGGCGATACCTGGGCAGCACCTAAATGCCAAGCTAGTAAAATACCTCCAGAAGCCCCAAACCCCTCTTGGAAGCAGCCTGTCCAGTTTCTGCCTAACATTCTAATAACTTGTTCTGAGTTGTTGCTAACCGTATGTGTTTCTAGCAAGACAATAAGATCTGGGTATGTGAACTAATAATATTATGAAGTCTATCCCTCACCTTACTCCTGAGGGCACCTCTACAGTTGCAGACTAAGATTTTTAGCATGGTTCAAGTTGACCAGTGGGGGAAGATGTCGCTGCCGCTGCAATTGTTCCCTGCAGGGAAGTAGAAAAGAGATCAGAAGGTGTGATACACGATGGATCCTTACCCTTTTTTTTCTTGTTGTTCCTCGCTCTTGTATTGAGTCGGGCCGGAGGTGAAAATCGTTCAATGGCCTTTCTACTATGACGCGCCTCCATATGTGGCTCAAGGGCAAGATCATGGTCAATCTCTTTTGGTTCCTCCTCATCTGATGAAGCTGACAGCTCCACGGATCTCGGTGATTGGAACCTTGCTAAGACTTGAGATACTAGCTGTGTATGCTCGGAGTTCCCGACAGGCCGCTTCTGGGAGGAGTTGAATGCATCCGGGGTAGAGGAAAGTGCCGCCGGAGTATGCTTCGAAGATGACCTAACTGAAACATTTAGAAGAGGAAAAGAATTATGATCAGAAGTGGGAGAAAAGGCTACCGTCTGATTTACCTCCACCGCGTGAGTAGATCCACATGGGGAGATCAGAGGTGCCTCGAAAACCTCAGGCACGTGACCCTCCTCGGGTGGTGTTCCATTCCCATGGCCTTCGCAAGGTGGATTAGGGTTAGCCGTTGTGAACGCATGGTGAGCAGGGTTTCGGTTCGGACGATCAGGATCTGAACGGCTCAGATCCAAGTTACTAGATCGGATCACATTTACCGGTTTAGGTTTCCACATGGGGTAATGAGCAGGTTGGATAGCAGGTGGCGGTTCGTCCCACGCGGGTTCCCGGCGTGGCCGTCCCTGGCGATGGCCGCCACTGGAATCCTTCGACGTGGATGATGGGACCACAACCATGACCCATAGAGCAGCATTTCGTCCTTTCCTGCAGGGAGAAGATTATCAAGACCTTGCCTCGCTGGACATTGATCTAGGTGATGCCCTATATGCCCACAATTAAAACATAATTTAGGCAGATTTTCATATGTAACCCTTTGAAAGTAACGGGATCCGTCCGGCAATCTCAACCAAGTACCTTGTTTGATCGGCGCAGCAAGATCCAGTTCTACACAGACTTGGGCAAACCTTAATCTGTCTCCCCTGTTGGTATATTCATCGAGCTTAAGAGGAGATCCAAAGATCGAAGCAATCTTTAGGATAGTTTCAGGTAAACCGAGTTCAAAGGGAAGGCCGGGAAGTTGCAGCCATATAGGGGAGGTAGAAATGTATTCATCAAAAGCGCGAAAGAAAGGTTTTGCCAACGAGAAGTTTAAGAGATTACCATTGTAATTCCAGGGGGTTTTAGTTAGAACGTTTAACCTGTCCGACGTGTTGTCGAATTTGAAGAGCAGGTACTGGTTGCCTAGCTCCACGATCTTGAGAGGCAAGGCCAGATTCCATATCTTCGGAAGATCTTCTCTCAGCTTTCCAACTTCAGAATCGTTCCCCATGAAACGGCTCATGAGGCAGCTTTGGACTTCGTTTGATCGCTGAGCAGTATCTTCAGCAAGGATGGTGATCTCGTCAGTGGATGCATCTTGAATAGCTTGCTGCCTTTGCTTAGAGAGTTGGAGTACCAGATCTGACGACCGCAGACCAGCTTCTACTAGTGCCATTAGGGGTGGGGAGGAGAGGAGGAAGAGATTGAGAGGATGAGGATGAGGGANCAAATGAAAATGTCAAAGCATGAGAGAGAGAGATGTTGGAATGGTTGAGTTTGAGAAGTTATATAGTTTGGCGAGATTAGAATATAGTGATGCCTAATAAGCTGAAAACCTCGAGTTTGTGCTTAGACTTGATTTATCATGGATTGTTTGGCCCTACCTGCCATCAAACATTGAACTCAAAAGTAATAAATAAATAAATACCAACTTGGGTTAATTCAGGAAGTCTCATTAATTTGGTAAAGATTTAATTTTATATATTTAATATTTTTTTTACAAATGTACATTTATTAGAAAAATGATTTGTTTTCGCATTTTTTATTCATATGTAAAACTTATAAACATAATGATAAATAATTTTCTTATGACTTTAAACTTTTAAGAAATTGGCTTATCAAATTTAACATATTATTAATTAAAATAAAGATGTTGTGAATTTAAACCCCAATAAAATTAATAGCTCATATAATTTAATAAAAAAAGATATGTTTTCTAAATGTGGTGCTTCAAAATTTTGGTTAGAGTTCTATTAAGGGCATGTTTGGGTACTTCGTAACTTTAACATATTATGTTGTAATATTTTTCGTTGATGAGTTATTTTATAAATAAGTGTTTGACACCAACTTGTATCATATTAAAATGCAAACATGAAAATGTTGTGAACTAATTATCTCCTAGCACCTTTATTGTTTTTCATAATTTCTCTTTCTCCTATCTCTCTTTAATTTTTTTTAATTACAAAGTATTTAAAAATATAGTCAAACAACTTAGAAATTTTTTTATATAAAAATTATAAGCTCCATTTATTTTGACAAACTTAAATGTATAAGGAAAATAAATTCTTTGAAAAGTAATTTTTGAAAAGTAATCTATTTTCTCGTGTTTGGTATAATGTAAAATGTTATGTTACGCGAGAAGAAAATATTTTTTCATTTGTAAAAGTGTACTTCATTTTCCCAAATTTGACTCTTCTTTTCTAGTCAATATGAAAATTATTTTTCGGTTGACCAACTTATTTTATGCTACCAAACAACAGAAAATTAAGAAATTATTTTCTAATAAAATGTTTGCATCAAAATAAATGGGGTCTGGATGTTTGAAAAAAAAATTACAAAGTTCAGCCTAATCATTTATTTCTCTTGGACCAATTTTAAATAGAAAAATTGTGATAAATAAATTGCAATTTTTAATGTATTGTCGTGAAATGGAGGCCCAATGTATTATCATTCATGTAAATGAGTCTACATATCATGATCCATTCATCTCTTCCTTCTTCATCTCGCATGGCTTCCTTAGGCATGCCGTGCATGTTGGCGAGCTCCTATTGACTATTGATGCATATAGATTCTAACATATTTTTTTTATAAAATATTTAATTTATTTTTCATCAATGTTTGTATATAATCCATCATTTTATTAGGTTATTTTAATTTATTTATTTTGATTTAGAAAACTACCCCATCTTTTTATTTTTTTATGTCTAGAAAGCATGGAAATGAAATTGCGAAGCTAACAAAAAAATTGCACATAAGTTGAAGTTAAAATGAAGTCGGAATCACAATTTCAAGATGTTGAAATAAATTGTCATACTCGGTCACGAATGTGAAACATCAAATATGAATTTTTTTTCTCAAATCAAAACCGTAACATCAATGTTAAAGCTATAAATTTAAATAGGTGAATATCATAGTCGTAAATTGAATTGTTTTCATAGGTGATGCATGCTAATTTAGTAATATTTTTCATAACATATTTAGTCTAAATTTCATCAATTTCTTCGTCTCATGGATAATTTTATCTAATAATTCAATTCAATTTAGCTTTAGAGTCAGAATCTACATAATATTGTTCATTTTTATGTCCAGAGAATTTATGAGAGAAATAGAGGAAGATAGTAACGAATTAAAGTGGATTCAAAGATAAATCAATTAAAAAATTTGAAATCATGACCGTGAGGCAATGCAAATGTGACACAACTTACTAAAGATTCATAGTAGGCCGTGAAATCAATTCACGATCATGACATCGGGATGGAGGCATTAAATGCAGCTTTTCATACCCTGCTAGTCATCATGGCCCGTGAAGACACTTTCATGATGGTGAGTGCATCCAAGCCAAAATGTACAACAATTATGTCACACCTAGTGAATGCATTTTCATGGTCTCGAAGGAATGAGATGATGATGGACGATATAGAAGATTATGGCCATGACATCTTGATCACGGACCTTGATGATCTTGACGAAAAGAAATTTACAATCGGTCAAGATCGTGTCAACCTGGTGATAGGTCATGAAGAACCTTAAGCAAATATGCAATGTTTCAGTCATGGCCATGAAACCCATTTCACCGATCGTGAAATCCCGAAGCCACTATATGTAATATTTAGTTTCGATCGTGACAGATCTATCACAGATCTATCACGATCGTGAAATGCTGATCTTGGAGGAATTTTAGTCGAAGTTAAATTGCTCAAATTTTAACTTTTGAGTATTTGGACTTGGTATTAATTGAAAAGTTAACGAAAATTTGGCAAAAAAAGTTTGACATGTTGGTACTCTCACATGACATGACGCCTTTTAAAAATATATAAATAAGACCTTAATGTCTCATTTACGGGGTTATGCTTCAAGCATGGAAGAATCTAACGCTGGAGAAGAAAATAGAGTTACGTTGTGCAGATTTTAAGGAAACGATCGTCAAGGTGTTTTTACTCTTAATTATTTTTTGTTGTAATATCTTTTTCTCTTTAAATCAAAGTACACTATGACTTTTAACGACCACAACGACAAGAAGCAATTATGGTCGTTAAAATTAATTATTTACGACAAAAAATTGGTCATCAACAATAACGACCATAAAAAATCATTCCTTAAAACATTATTGTTGGTTGTTAAAAGAAGTTAACAATGTCCAATTATTTTCTTGGTAGTTAATTATGGACCAATAACGACGAGAAAACAAAATGATTGTTAATTATTTATGTAATAACGAAATTTTTTGAATTTTTATGAACTCTCTATGTATTTTTTCTTTTATTTTTATGAAGTTATTTTATTGTAAGGGAAAACATGTGGAACTCTTGTATTAATAGATTTTAGTTCTTCAATGTTTTTTAAGTATATGAATGATGTTCTTAATGTTTTTTGTTGATTTTTTTGAGAATGTGATCTTTAGTAGCATTCTGGATAGGAATAGTTAGTTCGTATTTCTCTTGAATATCTGAGATTGATTTTTAAAATTTTATTCAAAGTATTGCATATCATACCTAGGTATCATCATGGAGATCTATTCGATTGTTACCTTGGAGAGGAACTATCAATAGTTTAGAAAATACGTCGTAATGCATCCTAATTTTCTAATTGGTTAAACTGACATCCTAGAGAGAAACAATCGATTCCATTTATAGTTAAGATAGTCGATTCACTTTAGAGAGGAAGTTAGAATCTTGGTAGACACTAATCCACAAGAGTTTGAGTTGAACTAAAGTTTGATTAATCTTGGAGTAAAGTATTGTCTCTCTCTATCTTATCTCATTCTGGTCCAGGGGCAGAGCCAGACAAATTATTCAATGGGTGCATATTTTAAACTAATATCATCATAAAAAAAATAAAATAGTATGAAAATAATATAAGGAATATTTCAAATAATTATGATATTTATCCTAATAATTAACTTCGATGAGATTTCATTTTTTGAAATATATCGAGAATGACATCGTTAGTGATAGTACAAAAAATATATTTCTCAATATAAGTTATTAAACAATCATTCATCCATTGGTCACCTATTCGATTACGCAATTTATTCTTCACAATATTCATCGCAGAAAAAATTCTTTCAACTGTTGCAGTTGCCACACGTAGAATAAGAGACAACTTCAAGAGCAAATAAACTAATGGATAAATCTGATATTTTTTTGTATCCATCAACTTTTGAGAAAGATCATCAAGTCCTTTCAAATTTTCAAAGCGATTATCTGAATGCATCTCAGCAATATAAATTGAAAGTTGATGTTTGAGTATTATAAAGTTAGCTTCAGAAAAATCATTTGGATAGAACTTGCCCAACTTCACTAATTTATCCACATCAAAAGCATGAAATTCATCAATTGGATTAAGGTAAGCCACACAAAGAAGCAACTCCATATTTGTTTCATTGAAACGATTGTTAAGATCCTGAAGCAACATGTCTATAACCAACATAAATAACTTAATCCGATAATGATGCAAGTTTGTTGTTTGTGGAGCCTTACGTCGTGATCTTCCCTAGCATAGGTCAATCACAAATGAAAATGTCAAAGCATTTGTGATTAACTTAATCCGATAAAGATATCTTGATCTTTTCTCTACAAAGCTAATGTCAAAGCATTTGTAATCCCTAGCATAGTTAACATCAGGTGTGAGGTAAAAACAAAATCAAATGATTGTCAATACTTTAAAAGAAAATGTGCTTCGCCTCTCTTTTCGTATTGAAGTCCTTCATCTTTGATAAACTCTAATAGGTCAATCACAAATGAAAATATAGTCTTCAAACTCACAAGTGTGCCATAATGTGATCTCCATCTTGTATCACCAACTCTTTTAAGTCCAACTGTTTGATTCAACCCTCGACCACTCTGTACTTTACCATTTTTTAGTGCTTCAGTAACTTTAGCAATTTGACTTTCCCGTAGCTTATCTTGATGTTTACTAGATGCTCCAACCAAATTAATGAG
>LTAE01005659.1:0-17841 GCA_001647135.1 Pontederia paniculata | reverse complement strand
ACCGTTTATGCTTGCTCCTCCACATGCATTCTCTCTTCTATTGCTGGTCGACCGCTTCATATACTTAGGACGCCTACTGCACACTTGTAGTTCTTCTGATATATATTACGTGTGCATCGGTCGTCCATTCCTTCAGCTCAGGTCGACCATTTCTCTGAACTTGAATATATCCTGTTTCAGAAATCAACTCAACAAGTTCATCAGTACAGACTGAGTCACTTACAAATTTGTGATCATTCAAAACACTCTCGGGATCCTAGATTCAACATTTTTGAAGATATTACCATCATAATGAATATAAATGGATCCATGTATGTAACTGGGCATACTTGAGGTTACATCCTCTTCACATTATATACTTTCATATATATATATATATATATAATGAGAGAAAGGAGGATGATTAACCAGTATGTTAATCATCCACACATGAAGTTGATTCATTAATATATATTCGAGGTTGCATGGTCATGTTACGTAGAGCTAATGCGACCTACCTCAGTATCTTGTTTATTGTTTTTATTGATTATTTGTTGTCTTCAATATCAGTTTTCTTAAAGTTCAATAGATGTTCTTGAATCTATTCCTTTTGGGGTCAAATTAGTTTGAATATCATCTTGCCATTTCAAGAAAGAAGAAGAAAGGGATCTTGTGCATTATCTCAAGTTTTTGTAGGATGCTTCACTTCTCAATGCTTTCTTCGTAGTGTTGTGGATGGATAAAGAAATCCCTTTAAAAATATGATGGATCAATAAACTTGATTGTCAGTCTTTACTTATGATTCGTTCCTTTGAGATTTACTTCGATCCAATCACACAGATATTCCCCTACTTCATGTACGTGCTTCTGTTTGTCTCTCTTGTTGCAGTTACAACAGACAATGGATTCATTGTTAATACTTCTATCTCAACAAACTGGCTTCAATACTGCACCTGAGGATTTGGTAGAATCAATGACTGATTCATTTGGTTATCAGTCTCATATCAACAGTAAATGGACACAGTTTATACCGGAAAATGTTAGGATTGCTCCATTTCCAACTCAGGAATACACAGATGATGAGTTCCAGTCGATTGCAAAGAAGGTCATGGGAGTACTGTGAGTAAAACATTTTGTTCTCTTGTTTATAATAGTTTGTGTAGTTCTGCTTTCTTCTTGGACATGAATTAACTTATGACAAGCAACCATGTTTCCTTATGTTTCATGTAAAATGGATCCTAATGTTTTGTCAATGTGAAAACTGAAAACTATTATCCGATGACAATTTATATTTTGATGTACATAAATGCATAAGACATTATATATATTGTTCAGCTAGATATGTTAATTTTCTTTCCACTTCGCATAGTAAACAATTGGTCAGGCAATGCATACAAATTGGTACAGTAAATAATATATGATAGGTATTAAATTCCAAATGACCATGTGCCCTTGTATGACCACCCCCACCATCTCCCTAGTGGTGCCACCACCCTATCTGATGCACCATTGGATTGTGATATGAGAAGAAAGAAGATCGAAATGAGTTCATAACAGAGAAACAACAGTTATCACAGTGGCAAAGAATATGTCTACACGCGAGGGTGCTGATCCACGGTGGTATGGCACCTCTGATACACCTCCTCCAGTATTGCTGAAGAACTCAGCATTAGGCGACCGGCCAACACTTGGAACTCAGAAAGAGAAGTTCTCACATAAATATTTAGATCAAAAGCAACGAATCAGTTTATTGAATTACAGAGGAAAATATATAGAGACCATAGGACTTCAGGACAAACTAGCAACTAACAACTCAAAAGATAAGAGATAAAATTTATCTCATATGATAAATTTGGATTTTAACTAACTCCTCAGCATCTAAGCTACTTGAATTCAGACTGATAAGATAAATCTGAATTTTAACTAACCGACTCCTGCTCCTCATGCTACCCAAACGCACGCCGTCGGAGGATATTGTAGACTTTTGGCCGATAGCTTTGTCTAACGCCATATACCTTATTGTTGCTAAGACTTTGGCCAATCGGCTAAGGGAGGTGCTTGACGACTTGGTCCACCTGTTGCAGTCAGCGTTCATCAGCGACAGATATATCACCAACGGGTATACCATAGCCACTGAGATCATAGCTGTGCGGCAACGCAATGCGAGACAGAGTTTCCTTTGAAAGGTTGATTTCTCCAAAGCCTATTATGACTCAGTCTCATGGTCTTTCCTGTGACACTTATTGCGGTTACGAGGCTTTTCACTAGCTTGGATCTCCTTGATGAAGCGATGTATCACTACAACATCATTCTCCGTCCTCGTTAATGGCCGCCCGACAGGAGGTTGGGTTCAGCCATAGCGAGGGATCCAACAGGGGTGTCCTCTTACCCCGATGCTGTTTGTACTAGCAGCTGGTGCCTTGGCATGATGCACATTCTCAGCTTGCGGTTCTGCTCTCATCAGGGGTTTCTCCTTGGAAGGTGACACAACCAATCTAGTTCCACTCTTGCAGTATGCGGATGACACTATTTTTTATTGAGGGATTGGTGATAGAGGCACGACGGATTGCGATCATGGTGGAGTTGTATGGAGTTGCTTCAAGGCTACAGATAAACCACGGAAAATCCTCTTTCATCACATTTGGCATGTCAGCAGCAGAGGTAACCAGGTGCAGCGAGGAGCTGCGCTACCCCGCGCTTCTCTACCGATCACATACCTTTGGTTACCCCTATCGGATAGATGCTTTGGAGCACATGGACACTAGTCATTGAGCGTATGGAGCAAAGATTACAAGGTTGGAGCTTGAAACTATTATCGAGAGGGGGACACTTAGTCCTCCTTATCCGTCCTCTCATCACTCCCCATATATTACATGTTGGTGTTACGGATGCCAGCTCTGGTGGAACGCCGCATGGACACAATCAGTAGCAGATTCTTCTGGCGAGTGGGTGGCACAAACAGTTCAGGTACTCATTTGGTAGCCTGGAGAGAGATTTATCGACCATTGTCAGATGGCGGGCTCGGGGTTTGAAACCTCTGCTGGACCAATCGTGCCGTTCTCGCTAGATGGGGTGGTTGGATTATGGGACCAAGGGAGGACATGTGGAGCACGATATCCTTTGCTTGTTACGGGAGAGATTTGTCATGGGAGTCATGGGCCCGTGTCCTGCAAGGTGCTTCACATTTTTGGCGCGGGGTCAGCACAGTTCTGCCATTGATGAGGCATCTATTCTCGGCTGCTCTAGGCTTAGGGACTGGCTTTGCATTTTGGAGCCATGATGGACGCATGGGTATACATTGGCAAGGTCTTTTCCACGTTTGGCAGCCCTTGCAGCTAGGCCGAGGGCGTGTGTCAACGAGTGTTGGGTGTCGATAGACTCGACGGGTGGCGGCATATAGCTTCCACAGTTCAGAGCGGAATTATCAGACCAAAGATGTGAGGAGTTCCTTAGATTGTTAGACCGGATATCAGAATTTCGCCCAATGGCCTCAGTAGATCGCTGGCGCCTTATCAAGGCACTATTCAGCGAGCAGAGTTTATAAACAACTACTCCCTAGGGGCTCAGCACCTATGGATACCGATCTGACTCCAGATGCATTTGGCGTTTACACATACCTCTCAAAGTCAATCTTCAGTTAGTTTTTTCAACGGGTTAGAGTCCTGACCAGGGTATACAAGTTGAGATGGGCACCACAAGCAGATCCCACATGTGCCCTATGTGGGTCGGCAGACGACGACATTACACATCTATTCTTCACATGCCCCCCATGGCTACTGAGACCTGGAGTCGTATGAGACCAGCGGATGTTGACACCTCTGGCCCAGAAGAGTTGTGGGCCTCTTTACGGGCCCGGAGCACGCGACCAAACATGGGCTGGCGACAGGCATGTGCTGATTCTATAGCTATTACATGAGCGATGTGGCTGCATTTTTGGGGGTGAGAGATGTTACACTGAGAATATTGTACATCACATCTCCTTTCTTATGAGGGAGTGGGGCCTAGGATAGGGTTTCTTTTTTGGGGAGCTATTTTTGGAAGGCTTATCTCTAATGTAGTCTTCTCTAACATACCCGTACATATACATTTCTATCTTAATACAAATGGATGACTACCTGCCCTGTAGACATCCTTTCCCTCCTCAAAAAAACATCCTTCTGCGAGGCCTCGGCCTTAGACATATGCTAGTAACACTTGTACATTCTCTAGCCTTGACTTAATACAAACGGATGGCTTCCCATCTTTGTAGCCATTCTTTTCCTTTCAAAAAAAAAAGAGCTGCTAATCCCCTGCATGAAGCTATTGAATAATTTATTCTCGAATGGAAGATCTCAGCACACATAGTTTTTTTTTGAGAGGAGAAAAGGATGATTAACCGGATGTTAATCATCCCAACTTTCATTCATAATTCAAAATGCAAGAACAGTTACATGTGAGTCATTTATGAAAGGATAGCGTTGCAGTGAGAGAATTATGCAGAAGTCCAATAACTATATGAGGTTGCGGCATCAACCAGTATATTCTCAATGTACAACCTCTCACCCTGGAAGATCACCCTATTTCGTTTAATCATCCCAACTTTCATTCATAATTCAAAATGCAAGAACAGTTACATGTGAGTCATTTATGAAAGGATAGCGTTGCAGTGAGAGAATTATGCAGAAGTCCAATAACTATATGAGGTTGCGGCATCAACCAGTATATTCTCAATGTACAACCTCTCACCCTGGAAGATCACCCTATTTCGTTGTAGCCAAATGGCCCAAAGGATTGAAAAGATCTTTGCTCGATCTTTCCACGATCTGAAAGTTATGCAGTTTGATCGGACCCCACCCCTCCTGAAGGATGACCAAAATTCCATAGTTTGTTTCCTTTGAAAAGGTATTCCTCCTGAAGATGTCACGCCCCGAAGCTGCCGTCCGGAGCGCGGCAAGGGTGTTGCAGTCTTTCTACTTATTCAAATTGAAACTATAAAGATAACAATTAGAAATAATTCTAACGGCTCCAAAATAAAACTAACTCTAGGATTTTCCAAAAATTTCGGCATGACCTTTGCTAAAAATGGGTCCATGCGACATATAAAACATATATTTTGGGCCAAGTCCGAATCATATAAACTCAATGGTATATAAAATGTAAAGATAAGAGGCCAGATGCCCCAACAAAGAGTTAATGACTCTCTGACACATAACAACTAATAAACGGGCACAAGGGTTCATGAAATAGGTAAAATCTATGAACATGACAAGAATGGATAAGAATATAAGATTAAAAACCTCTCCAAACTCTCATACGCACACATAACTTAATTATTTTCCTTTTTTAGCCCGATGAACATGCATAAGAGCCATAACATCAATCCTTGAGGAGTAACTCCTCACCTACAGAACAACAATAACAAGAGGGGTGAGCATAAATGACTCAGTGAGTGAAATAATGGATCCATAAAATATTTAAACCATATGGAAAATAAATTCCATTGGAAGAACACATTCAAAATCTATATCATACATAGCTTCATATATGGAAAAATACTTGCAATCAAATGCAAGATCAAAGTATGCTATGCATGAACTGTACTACATGTCATAACACATCGCCATCCGCGATCTCATCTACAATCCGCCACGGATGATGACCACCTCGACCACGCGAGCCGTTGCTCGCCCACATGAGGGCATCACACGGTCACCACGAATAGTTCCCTCGATCACGCGAGCCGTCACTCGCCACGAGTATGAACTATCGCCATCATCGCACAGGTAAATCACCTCGACCATGCTAGCCATCGCTCGCCCACACGAGGGAGAGCTACCATCGTCATCATCAACACCTCACTCCAAGTGAGCTACCATGCATGTCTAATGCACATGCGTGAGATATACATATATTGTGATAGTATTTCAAAATAATACTTGAAATAACATTTCAGGATTTATGACATAAGCATAGAAGCTTTCAAATCTTGACATATGAGTAAACATCATACATAAATCCTGAAAACTCCAAGTACATGAAATCCATACAAAATCTAATCGGAAAACCGAAGCCGATATATCATGATAATAGCTCAAAAGATCATCACATCATTAACATAATCAATCAGGTGAGCTAAAGAAATGAATATACTGGACCACCACGACGTGGCATTGCTCTAGGTTTATGGAAAGTCCCACTCACCTCGGCTATGCTCTACCTCGCCGAGTCTTTCGTGTCCAAGCACGTCTATGATCGGAGAACCTAATCACATATGCAAATTTGATTCTATTAATGCCTTTAATAAATATGCTGATATTTTTAAATCATATATTTGGATTAATCTCATAATTGAACCAATCGTATGATAATCTATTCATTATTTTTAGTTGTCAGCTTTAATTAAATTAATTACTTTATGGCTTTGGGATCATTTATATTTCCAGAAATATCTATTTAGTGTGAATAGATAATCATAATCTTGATACTGAAGAACATAACATTAATCAAATATTTTATAGCTCATATCAGTCCAATTCATTTCATCATATACCTCATAACTATCATTTATTAATGATTACTAATTTATACCTTTGTATTTATCACTTAATATTCACCAAGATATCAACTTAGCATCTAACTTTTATCACACACATTGCCTAATAGTCTTTTTCATGTACAATCAAATAATTATTTATGGCTGCTCTTAATACTTACTTATACATATCTATGTGTACATACATATATTCATTTATACCATAATCATAGTATTCATAGATTATGCACAATATTGTACTTATGCCCTTATGTTAATGTATATGTAAGTGTTAATATATCACACAGATGTACCCATACCCATTTACTCACTGACTCCATTTAGGTATGTTAGCTGGTACCTGTTATGTGCCTATATGTGCGTATACATATAATTATAATGTATAAAATTTATATCTATACACAAAAGTATATTTTCAGATTTACCACTTGATAATTTGCAATCCTCATATAAATGTATAACCATATTAGTTTTATCTCCTTACCATCTTATTAGATATCAACTAACTAGAATATTTACTAACTGATTTACCAGGGAAGATATAACAACATGCAAATTTAATCCATTAAACAACACATATTAGTTTCAGATTAAATAACTTGTAAGTCTCTAGATGAATCCTATCAATTTAGTTCATCATTACATTAGTTAAGATCTAAGTACTTGAGGCTGTTCTAACCATTACTTAATTAAAAACGGAGATCGCTGCTTTGCTCACCAGACGCAATGCTGTCGTCTCCTCCGATCTATTTATCCCCCAAAATCAGCTCGGCGTTGAGTCTGTAGCGAACACGATGAGGGTAACAATCTAAACATATTAACACCGCGATAGATTAACAACTCTAGTAGACGAATGCTCACCGGAAAATGAGAGAAGGTGTCGTGTGCATCCGGCAACTTGCACACGACCAACTCGGCGCTGCCATCGTATAAAAAATGAAATCAGCTCCTGGGACGACCGAATAGTAATGATATAAATAAGCTAACACTCACTCGAGATCCGTCGACTCGTCAATGCTCCAAAAACGTCAGTGAGCTCCCAGGAAGCCGTAATCACGGAGCAAACAAAAGCTTGTGCAAACACATCAATGAAACCAAATCAATCCCCATCGAAACATCATTAACAACTCGCTAAATCATTGTCATACTCACCGGAGAAGAATCAGGCGCGAATTAGCTCTGAATTGTCGGATTTCTCCTCTGAGTGCGCCAATGTCGTTTCCGTCTCCAAGCTGCATACATCGCGCAAATACAAATCAGCCGCTCTGTCCATTTCGTCTCGTCGAGGAGCAAGAGGTAGTGCTTCCAATGTCGAATTGCTTGGATAATAGCAAAGAGTGCCAGCTCATATTCATTTCCTTCGTGCTTCATCTAGTTTTTCGCTATAAAAAGCTTCTAAATACTTTGTCAAAGTCGGTAAGGGATAGCACAGGGGTTGAAGTTAACTTTTATTTAATGACAGCCAAGCTAGCAGCAACTTCAGCATTCCAATTGAATTTTCTTTTCTTCAAAGACTCCATAATTGGCGCCATTAAGCTACTGAAATTTCTGATGAATCTCCTAATGAAGCAAGGCCATGGAAGCTCCGTACTTCACTAGTGTTCCTTGGAGTTGGTCATGATCGGATGGCTTCGATCTTTTGTTGATCGACTTTTATTCTTTCTGCACTAATTATACAACCCAAAGCAGGATTGTTTCTGCAAAGAACACACTTCTTTGAATTGATGAACAATTTGTTTTCCTAAGTGTGTTGAGCACTTCCCGAAGATGTGGCATATGTTCATTTGGATCCTTGCCGAAGATTAGAATATCATTGAAATAAACCACAACAAACTTTCCAATGAAAGGTTTCAAATTCTGATTCATGATACTCATAAATGTGCTAGGCACATTTGGTAGCCCAAATGACATTTCCCAAGCATTCGTAAAGCCTTCTTTAGTTTTGAAAGCCATCTTCAATTCATCTCCTTTTGCAATTTGTATTTGGTGGTAGCCACTCCTAAGGTGAAGCTTCGGAAACAGCTTGACACTATGTAGGGTATCCAACATGTCATTGAGGCGTGATATGGAAAATCTGTATTTGACAATAATGCGATTCATTGTCCTACTGTCCACACGCATCCTCCAATACCCATCATTCTTAGGTACCAATAAAGTCGATACTGCATAAGGGCTAAGAACATTCCTTGATTAATCCGTTCTTCAATAGGTCCTCCACTTGTTCTTGAAGATTCTGATGTTCTTGGGGATCCATTCGGTAATGTGGCAAGTTAGGAAGTCTAGCTCTAGGCATAAGATCAATATGATGTTGAATGTCCTGTTTTGGGGGGAGGCCATCTGGAAGCTCAGAGGGAGCAATATCTTTTATTATTGTGGAGATTTGCCCTCTCGGATGGACAGGTTATTAGTAGTGATCGTGCTTAAGATTCTTGCACTTTTACCACTAATAATATCTATCTTATTTTCATTTCCATAGTCATATTTTCAGCCTCTTGTCAGGATGACTAGAAAATTACTAGCCATCCCATTTTCATTAAAATAAACTTGCTACAAGATTATGTCAAATCTTTTTAATCAATAACGAGCTAACCATTTTTCCTAAAAACAACTTTGAGGGAGTGACTCATATGTTTTTTCTATCATTGCATAATTAAGGTTGGAATTTTGATGGGTAGACAAATATGTGAGAGCAAATGGTCAATTATGTTTTAGCACATGAGATGAGTTGGTTGGATTGTCTTGAAATAAGTTGTTTTATGTGGTGCAATCATTCTATTCAATATTATAAATTAAAGTAATTAACTACATCCTTTAATTTCTTTATTTGTTTCTCTAAAAAGAAATCTTTATCTGTTGCAACAATTTCCTATCTTCAATTCGGCTTAGAAAAGTTCTTTAGGGTTAAGGGGTATCCTTTTGTTAAAACAATTATATTATTGCTTTCCTAATTGTTTTGTACATTCAACTCAAATATTAAGATAAGTATGACAATTGTTCTATCATATCACATGCTACTAGATTTTTTTTCTCATACCTCTTGTCTCTTCTAACACCATCAAACTTTTTTTTTTGAGAAAAGTAAGGATGACTACAAGTCGTGAGTAGTCATCCGATATGTATTAAGGCCTTTGAGTTCCAAAATATACAAGTGAATAAGTAAAAGACCAAAAGGTATACAAAAAAGAGAGATCCTCTAAGAGGGTGCTTTCAAAGCTTACCCCTCTCCCCACTTTCTACTCAAAAGGAAAATATGATGTACAATATTCTCGATGTAGCATCTCTCTCTCCCGAAAATGGTGCGGTTACGTTGTAGCCAGATGGCCCATGTGACCACCAGGGATACCACTCGTCCCCACCTCCCTTGGGTAATGCACGTAGCGACTCCCAGAAGGCCTCTGTCGTCAACGAGTCAACACCCATACTCGACATTCGCCTCCATACCTCCATGGCAATGGGGCAAGTGAAAAATAGGTGAGTGATGTCCTCCTCTCCCAGTCCGCACAGAGCGCATGATGCATCCGAGCTAGGCGCCCACCGCGCCCTGTATGCCCTGGTAAGAATCCTACCCCGCCTTAGAAGCCAAGCAAAGATCTTGACTTTAGGGGAGCTCGTGATCTCCAAAACAGTCCGATTTGTATTCGCTTGCAGTCGTCGCAGCTGGAAGTAGGCTAACGTATAGGCTCCTGGCTGAAAAACGGCCGATGACCATAGCCACCCATCTGCCCTAGACCCGTTCGAGATCCTATCATGTAGTGCTAGGAGCTCCATAATGCCTTGGGGTCCGGAATCTCCGCTGGACCAATCATGCCCTCCTAGCACGTTGGGTAGGACGGATCATGGGGCCAGATATTGATTTATGGAGTGAGGTTTTCTTCGCTTGTTATGGGAGAGATCTCTCATGGGATTCCAGACCGTGCCTCCCTCACGGAGCTTCCGCCTTTTGGTGAGGGGTGATCACCATCCTCCCACAGATGAGACAGTTCTTTTGCACCTTACTGGGCTCTGGTTCAGGTTTCTCTTTCTGGAACCACGAGTGGTCTCCAGGAGATACACTTGCGGAGGCTTTCCCCAGACTCCATGCACTCTCGTTGGACCCGGCAGGGACAGTGGCTGATTTCTAGTCAACTCACGGCATTCTAGGTTGTGGTTCCTAGGCACCACTCTTCAGGTCGAGTCTATCAGATCGGCGGTTTGAGGACCTCCTCAATCTTCTTGAGCGGATCTCCAGTTTTCGGCCAGATATATCTAGAGAAGATAGTTGGACATGGATCTCCGATGGATATTCCTGTGGCAGTTAGGACTGACACTACACGTATCTGGCGCTCACGAACACCACTAAAAGTCGGGATTTTTGCCTGGCTCTTATGCCGGGGGAGGCTTCTCATTAGAGTTTACAGGGCTCGATGGGCTCCACAGGCAGACCCTACACGTGCATTGTGTTGCTCGTCGGAGGACATAGCTCACCTTTTCTTCACCTGCCCCATTGCAGAGACATGGAGTCGATTGGGACTCGCAAACATTGACTATTCCGGAGTTGCTGCATTTTGGGACTCGCTCAGGGCACAGGGGACGCATGATGGCACAGGGTGGCGGCGGTCCTGGGCTTTTGGCCTTGCCACGACATGGGCGATATGGCTGCAACGTAACCGCACCATCTTTGAGGGAGAGCGATGCTATAGAGAGAATATTGTTCATCATATATCCCGATTGATTAGCGAGTGGAGTTTTGGTTAGTCATTTTTTCCGTTATGGTGGGAGTTTTGCCTACTCACCTTATTTTTTGCTTTTTTCTCTGGAAGCTCCGACTAGTTGTGGAGCCCTCTTACACACTTGTACATCCTTTTTTTGGTTAATACAAACGGACGGCAACTATAAGTTGTAGCCGTCCTTTCCTCTTTGAAAAAAGAGCTCCATAATGCGCTGGTCAGATAGTCCGGATTTGAACTGGGGGTCCAAGAGCCGGTCGCTGCCCCCTCAGCGCATGTCCACACCTCCGAGATGGATGCATCTGGGTCTGCTGCTAATGCTGCTAGCCTAGGGAAAGCATCAGCAAGAGAACTTCCCGGCGTCCACTCATGCCTCCAAAAAGCGAAAGAGGTCCCGGAGCCAAGCGAAGCCTGAAAAAAGGGTCGCATCAGTGTAAACAAACCTGCGATGCTGCACCAGAATGCTAAGACTCCCCTGATGATGGGTCTGGCAAGGGGCCCATGAGAGGTCCCGACCATAACAGGAGAAAAAAACTGTGCACCACAGGTCATCTCCAGGTCCCATGATCCGACCCACCCAGCGCGCAACTTCCCTTTCTTTATTTTTCAATTTTTTTCTTTGTGATTCTTAATTTCAAATGTTATTGAAAGGTTAAAGGTCGTTAGTCCAATTAACATAACAATTTGCCCTTTCTCTATCTGATGAGATGATTCAATAACTAAATATATTATTTCATGTTTTTGTCTATCCATTTAAACCTGCTCTTTTTAAAATAGGTACTTGTTGGGATTTTTGTATCCTGTTTCTCGTCTAATCAGCTATTCCGTATTTGAGAAGGTAACTTAAGAATGTTTCCCTCATCCATTTAACTTTAATCCAATAACATATTTCAATGTTTGACTTGGGTTGTAATGTTCCTATCTTATAATCTTATTGTTTCAGGAACAAAAGATTAAAGAAGGTTTGCATATGATGGGTCTGAAGGATGATATCTTTTATTTTTCTTGGTTCCTAACATATCTTCTCCAGGTAGCAACTACACATTTTCTTAGTATTTACCATCTAAGCTATCACATTATTGAATGTTGCAGTAGAGCAGCCCCATTCTAGAATTGCAATGCACACTGATTTGTGAACATCTTTGAAGGACATTTTGTTTTAGAGGGAGAAAAGGATGATAAATTAAAATGTTAATCATCGTTACAACTTCCAATACATAAATTCTTTTTACTGTCCAGTTCTCCACTTTCAAACCAGTAAAGACGCTTGAGCCACAATATTTTCTATATAGCATCTGCCAGCCCAATAAGGAATTCAGTTGGAATAAATTTAAATTTCTAAATAATAAATAATATTATCAAGAAGACAACCATTAATATCTGTACCTTATCAAACCCAAACTTCTCTGATTCCATTGCGTTTCACAACCACATCTTAACCCATCCACTTTGTGAAGGTTGGGTTCAGTCATCCTATCGGGCTTTCCTAAATCCCTATCATAACTCAACTGCCAGGCCTCCTACTGAGCCTCTATCCATCAGCAACCACATTCAGTATCTATGAGATTATCCCAAGGAACCACATCCACTATTGCTCAGGTTGTCCGCAGTATGCACCCTCACTCTCATGCCATTCTCATATAGTAATGGCTTTGTAATAGTTGCATGCCAAAATCCTGCCCCAGTGGCTGTGGTTCCCGATTACTTGCTTTGTTAAATGTTTGCATTATGATCTCACAGCAACCAGAGCCCGAATGTGCTAATTAGAGATATCTGACAATTTTATGCTATATAAAAATCTGTTATCCAAATAGACTAAATAAAGATTACTTTTGGGTACTCTACTAGTTTGCAACTTCTCTCAGGAATGAGTTTTTTATGGACTATTGTCACTAATGTAGGCATATTATTCACAAGTGTAGATATTTTAACATGTTTGCCAGTCATACTAAACTTTCATGATTATCTACCATGTAAAATTAGTTTCTTTTGAATTATTAACTTCTGCAATTCATCTCTTTAAGCAAAAAGTAATTGTTTCCTTTTCTTTTAATTTTACCAAAATTATATTTGGTCTATTTACTTTGGTTTCATCTGTAGTTCGCAGTTTCTTCAGCGATTACGACGGCTTGTACAATGAGCAGCCTTTTTAAATACAGTGATAACACTCTGGTGTTTGCGTACTTCTTTTTGTTTGGTTTAAGTGCAGTCATGCTTTGCTTTCTCATCTCTACATTTTTCTCACGGGCAAAGACAGCAGTTGCAGTTGGGACTCTCTCCTTTCTTGGATCTTTCTTTCCTTACTACCCAGTCAATGATCCTTCGGTCCCCATGTTAGTATACTATCTACCTTTTTCTTTTAAAATTTCCTTAGTTCCATCTCATGAAAACACTGATGAAGTCATGTTGCTGTCCTGCTAGGATGTGGAAGATACTGGCTTCTTTGCTTTCGCCTACTGCATTTGCTCTTGGCACTGTCAATTTTGCCGATTATGAGCGTGCTCATGTTGGTGTTAGATGGAGCAATATCTGGCAGGTAATTTCTGAACACAAAACCCAAATTCTATACATATCCTCCATTTTAATTAGGATCTGAGGAGTGCAAGATGCAGGGGTCTTCTGGAGTTAATTTCTTGCTTTGCCTTCTTATGATGATCCTTGATATGGCACTATACTGTGCCATGTGGTTGTATTTTGATAAGGTAATTTTGTTATCACATTTGACTTTTGTTTTGAAGAATTTCCTGTATCCTTTCGCCTACAACGGTCTATTTTATATCGATTTCTGCTCTCTCTTGTGATATGTATCAAGTTATCTTTATGTTTAATCTCTAGACTACTTCAAATTTTTCGAAGCACTGTTTTAAGAGGATTCTTGAGATCTACCCTCTTTTCTTTTTTTTCCCTATTTCAATCTCAGCGACTTCAACTAGGCTGCACATTGGTCGTGTTAGGACTAGAACCTATTCATTGAAAGTACACTTACTTGTGTTGGGACATGACCTCATTTTCCTTCTCTCTGGGTTAAGATTAGTAACAGAAAATAATATCAAAGGGCTTTGCCTCATTTCTTATCAGAACAGGAAAACTTCTTCTTTTGTGAACCTGCTATAGGAAGGGTGTCGGTTTTGTTACTTCATGCATGGTTAAAACATGCAGTTTTGATTAAATGGACATTAGTCCATATACATGTTTTGGTTTACGGATTTTTTGTATTTTCTTGGATAATAATGTCACTAATCAACTTGAGTAGTTCGTTTTAGTTGGGTTCAGTTTTTATTTAATAAGAATTAGATGGTTTCTTAATTCTTGTGAAGTGATTCAAATTCCAAATTACAAAAGTACCTTGTCAGTATATTTCAGAAATAAGATTAATCCTGAACTTGCAGAACAATCATTTTCCTTCCTAATATCTATATGACAAAGTTTTATCAGTTTTTTCCTCATTTAGGTTCTTCCTCGAGAAAATGGATTGCGTTATCCTTGGAACTTTTTAATTGCAAAGTTATGGCAGAAGAGGGATATATTTAAACATGTTGAAAATCTAGATGGCAAGCCCAGTTCTCAAACATTAGAAGACAATGCATACAATTCTACAAAAGGTGTCTATACCCCTGCTATTGAAGCAACGAATTTTGATATGAAGCAACTCGAAGTTGATAAACGGTATGTTTCCAGGTTGTTAATGTTATCAAAGAAGTTAATGATTTATTAATTTACTTTACCTTTCTTTTATTTTTAGTTGCATCCAGATAAGAAATCTGTGTAAAGTCTATATGACGAAGAAAAAGTGTTCTGCAGTCAATTCACTTGACCTCACCCTTTATGAAAACCAGATACTTGCACTTCTAGGTATGTCTTGTGGTTCATCAGTTATATAAGATCTTATCTGTTGGAGCCATCTAAGTATGGTAGCTATACATTTCCTTTTCCTAATCTTTACAATTCTGCAACATAGCTTGTGTTTGTTTGGGAGAACATTTTTCTGAGCTTGGTAATCAAGAATAGTTTGGTCAGCAGGTTCTTTTTTGGTTGAATAAAATGTACTATACAAAGTTAGGAAAATATTTTCACAAACAATTTCCTATATTGTGAAGAACCCCTTCAATTTACTTGATTAACCAAAGACTAGCGCCTCCTTATTTATAGTAATGCTAGGCATACCTGATCTCTTGCGCGTGTATGGCCCGCTCACGACGACTCTACAGAGCACCCTTTGCGAGGAGTTACATACGGTCCGCTCCCGCCTTCCTGGGACGAGATGGCTGATTAGTGGCGACTTTAATGTCACTCTCGACACTGATGACCGCCCTTCGACACGACGCGGTAGAGACTATGTGCAGAGGAGTTTCGAGATTTCATTGAATCCCATTCCTTGATGGACTTCCCGCCGACCAACTGCAGATTCACATGGAGGAGCACAACATCACCATCAGCTCGTTCGAGGCTCGACCGCTTCCTTGGCTCCCTTGAGCTTGCGGATGTACATCAGCTGGCGGATGTACTAGCCATGGAGCGATCTTTTTCGGACCACACCCCCCTCATGTGGCGGTCCAACAAGGGACAATCCAGTGGTTCCTGTTTTCGGTTCGAGCGCTCATGGCTCCTTGAGGAGGGCTTGCGGGAGAGGATAGCCAGTCAGTGGTGTGCCACACCTCCATCGGACACTGCGGCACGGACACTAGCCACACGGCTTGCAGCCCTCCAAGTATTTCTCAGGAGGCACCGTAGACAGATTCGTGAGGATAGGGATAGACGACGAGCGGAGGCCTTATCGGTGATCTCCCGTCTAGACCAGGCCAAAGATATTCGAGATCTCACCACCGAGGATGTTGCGGAGCGGAGACATCATCAGACAGTGATCCAGGAAGAAGACAGGAAGGTGGAGATTTAGTGGAGGCAACGCTCTCGTCAGACATGGCTTCAGGAGGGCGACGCCAAAATCAGGTTCTTCCACTTGTTCGTGAGCAGCCGACGTAGGTCCAACAGGATTGATCGGATCGGATCCAAGGGGCGACCATCGCCGGTCATGCGCAGATCGGGGCAGCCATTGCCGCTCACTTCAGGGCGGCCTCGAGACGTCCCCCACCACCGAGATGGCGGTGATCTGCACGAGACCTACCCCGTTTATCTAATGATCACATCTTGTCTTTGTCGCAGGCCATTGAGGAGGTCATACAGGCCCTGCGCGATATGAATGGCGAGGGGGCACCAGGTCCAGATGGCTTCCCAGTTTTCTTCTATAGGGTGTTCTGGCCCATCTTGAGGGACGATGTTATGGCCGTTATCCAGGAGTTCTCCAGCGGGAACCGGGGTTTCGAGCGCTTGAACTGGTTCTTACTCTTTATGCTGTCCAAGCGCATACCTGTGGAGGAGGTTGGAGACTTTCGGCCGATTGCCTTGTCCAACGTCATCTATCTCATCGTGGCCAGGACCTTGGCAAATCGTCTCAGAGATGTGCTTGATGACCTCGTCCATCCAGTTCAATCAGCTTTCATCAGTGGCAGATCTATCACAAACAGCTATACCATCGCCTCAGAGATCATTGCAGCACGGCGGCGAACAGGGAGACGAGGCTTCATGTGGAAGGTTGACTTCTCAAAAGCCTATGATTCAGTCTCATGGTCTTTTCTGTGGTATTCCATGCAGAGACGAGGTTTCCCACCGACTTGGATCTCTTGGGTGAAGAGATGCGTGTCCACGACATCATTCTCAGTCCTCGTCAACGGACGACTGACCGGAGGTTGGGTTCAGCCACAGTGCGAGGTTTGACAGGGGTGCCGCTGTTGATACCCTAGCCCGATGCACATTCTCCGCATGTAGTTCAGGCCTTCTGAGAGGCTTCACATCAAGCCACGACAAGGACAGTTTAGTCCCACTCCTCCACTACGCGGATGACATACTATTTTCCATCGAGGGCTCATTCACGGAGGCACGGCGGACAACGATCATGGTCGAGTTGTTCGGGATTGCATCTGGTCTGTAGATAAATCATGCCAAATCATCTTTCATCCCCTTTGGCATGACAATGGAGGAGGAGGCTAGATGCGCGGAGGAGTTGCGTACACATAGTAGCACACTGTCGATTATGTACCTCCGCTTGCCATTATCAGACAGATACATAGGATCCCGAGGATGGACACCAGTTATTGAGCGGATGGAGCACAGGCTACAGGGATGGAGCTCCAGGCTATTATCGAGGGGCGGCCGGTTGGTCCTGCTCAGATATGTTCTCTCGTCGCTTCCTATATATTATATGTCTGTACTTCGGATGCCGGCGCTAGTAGAGCGTCGTATGGACACACTCAGAAGTAGGTTCTTCTGGCGAGGCGCCGGAACAAATAGATCTAGAGTACACCTAGTGGCATGGAGAGAGATTTGTTTGCCTGTGTCGGACGGCGGCCTTGGGGTTCGGGACCTACGCTGGACCAATCAAGCTCTCCTTGCTCGATGGGTAGGCCGAATCATGGGACCAGGGTCGGACCTTTGGAGTACAGTCTTCTCTGCATGCTATGGCAGAGATCTATCATGGGAGACCCGAGCCCGCCCCCTGCGCGGTGCATCATCTTTTTGGCGGGGGGTATCCACTATCCTTCCGCAGATGAGACCCTTCTTCCATGCCTC
>LTAE01005658.1:2150-27798 GCA_001647135.1 Pontederia paniculata | reverse complement strand
GACAAAATGCTTAGATGCATGCACAAGTACCATCTGCTCGGGGGCCATTATGGATCGTTTTTCACCTCACCATCACTATCGATGGATTAGTGAGGTTGTATTTTTCTTTTTCATGCATATTTTTTTGTAATTGTCATTTTGTCATCTCCATTAGCTGAGGATTAAACACTGAGGACAATGTTCAATTTAAGCTTGGGGGAGTTTGCATTTCATGCATTTTGCCCGAGTCCATTGTCAGTAGCATGTGTCTGTTAGTTTGAGTCAGTTGTATGCATCAATGTGTCAGTATAAAACATTGAAAACTTTATGCTACCCTTGCTTAACCTTTTGTTTTAATCAAGTATATATTCTAGAGTTGACTTGTATGATCTAAGAAATTTGAGTGCCTTATTTTGAATGCAAATCACATGCGTGTACTATAGTCTAGAATGGATAGAGTGATGACGTTATAAACAATAAGTTTCTTTCAGCTTTATTGTACTGGAGTATATATACTTACAACCTTTTTATTGAATGATTAAGTATCTTTGGAGCTTATAAAAAATATGTGAAAATGTGAAAAAAAATCTAATATTGCAAAAAAAAAGTTGAAAGAAAAATTATGAAAAAGACATATGAGCAAAGGAGTTGAAGTAGCCCTTAGGTGTTATTCAGAACCTGGGTGTGTTCAGGGAAGTAAATCAGTAGGGGTTCATACCTGATGACCTAAGACCAACTGGTCTGGGATCCATCGTTCGAAAACCCACTACATGGACCACCTTGTGCAATCTGGAGAAGCATTTAAGTGTTAAGTCAATTACCTAGTTTTGTTGGAACACTAAAGAAAAAGTTAATAAACATTGTAATATGCATTGTTCAATACTATAAGCTCCATGATACTCGTTCTTTCAACAGTAATGCTGTAAATTATTATAGTTTGTCTTTAAGCTGTAAGTGACTATGTTTAAATTGTTTATAAGTAAAAAATCTATGACGCTGAAGGACAGATAAAAGTGCATTACTAGTGAGGAGCAGGAGAAATAAGGTGTGAGGAAAGTATTGGTTCTGCAATGTTATGACGGAAAAGTCTTGACCATTTGTTTTAGAATTTTTCTCGAGGACAAGCAAGAGTTCAAGCTTGGGGGTATTTGATGCGTGCAAAATTAATCATATTTTTTATAACTTATTTGGTCCAATTTGCATTCATTTATATGTTGCATCATTTTATGTGCTTCTTTGTATTTATTTATTTTAAAATAAAAAACTACATAATTTATGGAATTTTATTGTCTATGAGGGAGGACGAAGAGACGAAGACACTGGAAAAAATGACGCTCAAATCGGAGTTAAAACGAGCCCGAAATCGTAATTTTAAGTTGTAAATTTTTGCAAGGCTCAGTCACGGCCGTGACAGATAGACATAGCCTGTGACAAACTAAAAATTGTCCAGAATGCAGTTTTCAAGCCCCGAGCGCCCTCGTCACGGCCAGGGGGGTTCTCCTGCTTCGGTCACAGCCGTGATAAGACTATCATGGCCCGTGACACCTCCAGAAATGTTTGCTTCATTTTTACTTTCGGTCACGGCTGTAATACCCATGTCACGACCCGATCTAGGATGGATTTTCCTTGGGTCACGGCCGTGACAAGCCTATCACGAGCCGTGACGATGCACGGGAAAAGCATATTTCACGATTTTGAGTCCATTTGAAGTCCTTTTTCGACGATTTTGATTTCTTTTGAAGCTTGATCTTCTCCTGGATGATTCTCATCAAGTCTAAGGTTCTTCTAATCTATAAATAACCCTCAAAAATTCAAAGAGGGGATGCTCTGCAAGCCTGGGATGTTCTTCAAGACTGGAAGGTTCAAAAAGCCTAGAAGTGCCTACACGCAGAGGAGAAGACGAAGTGTTGCAGCAACCTTATCGAAGAGTTTTGATTCTGAATCTTTTGTATATCTTTCCTCTTTTATTATTTGAAGGATGAAATCTCATGTCTGTTCTTAGATTTATATTTTGGAGAATTTCTATTGTAAAAGGAAAACTGGATAATCCCTAAATTTTTATATGAATTTTAGTTTATTCAATCTTTTATGCGTATGCATGTGATTCTTCATGCCTTTCATAAATTCTTTGATATCATGATCTGTTAGCATCCTGGATAGGAATAACTTGTTCATGATTTTCTCTGGATTTTATGAATTGATCTTTGACTTTTATTCATGACATTATCATACCACACATAGATAGCATCCTGGATAGGAATATCATAATGTGAGGTCTGTGAGATTAGCATCCTGGATAGGAATAATTCACAGTTTAGGGAATCCATCTTATTGCATCTCAATTTACCTATTAGGTTAGATTGTCACCCTGGATAGGGATAGTTGATCCTTTAGGCTTGAGATAGTTGGCTCATCTTGGATAGGAAGTCATATCTATAGGAAACCATAATCTTCTTAAAAGTTGACAAAATTGAATTTGATTTAATAAAACCTGATTTTCCTTAATTATTCATCCTGGACCAGTGCTTGTTGGCATCAACTTTTTTAATTTTATTTTTAATTTGATCTTTTATCCTTTTCATAAAACTCGGTTATCTCCTATTTGTTGGTGAAATTAGATAGATAATAATACCAATCCTCGTGGGATCGACACTCTACTCATTCTTTATTACTTGATACGACTAGTGCACTTGCTAGCGATTTTATCTGCATAATTAGCACGCATCATTAGCTTCATATTTTCAATCTCTGCTCCTTACTTCGGTCGACCTTTTCAAATTCTTCGGACCACCGCTCCATACTTAGGATGTTTTCGACTATATGCTTTATTCTTAAAATGCAAGTGGTATTTTTGTTTTTGTTTTAGACTATATGCTTTATTCCTAAAATGCAAGTGGCATTTTTGTTTTGGTAGTTGAAAGATTAAATTTTGAATATCTCCTAAATACCAAAACATATATATGAAATTGAAAATTGTGATAAAATGTTATATAAAGTTTCATATAAGGAATTTGCTCTCATCTTGCTATGTCGCCTCTATGAATATTTTTTAAACGCAGTTAATATGCATATTGATATTTGAAATTTATGAAAATGATATGTATATTTTGTCATACTAATGGTCATATGCTATGATATATGATAAGGTTATCATTTTGGACCATTATGCTCTCAAATAGGTAAAGAAGAAACTATTTTTTTTTAATATGAAATGCACAAATTTAGGGGAAGAATATAGAATGTATGCATCTCCTAAATCTTTTGACATGACAATCTTAGATAGAAATTTAAAGCACTTATGTCATAAGAAGAAAGAAAAAATAGCACTCATGGATGGACAAATAAAAAAAAGAAATCTAAATTAAAATAAAAATGGTAGACAAATCAATAATTCGAAACTTCATTGTTTGTGTTAATTCATTGAAAGTCCATATATTTATGCCATATATGATTGTTTTCTCCATATTTTCAAAATCACTAATTGAAAAGGAACTTTTTGCATGTTGCTTTCTTGTTTTGGAAAAGTCTATCATGCAAAAGTATTAAATATGCTTGAAAGAAGTTTTTAAGTAGAACTCATACTATGAAAATGATATTTTAACTTTCTTTCACTTGTGATGTGATACATTGATAGTTAGATACATGATCATTCACTGACTTCATTTGTCATGGAAAGAAAGGTATAATTCTACTATCGTACTTGCCATTAATATTATAAATATGAATGCGAGAATATCTTTATGACAAGGCAAAGGAATATGAACTTAACTAATTTTGTAATTATTTATGGCATGATCATAGATGATAAGTTATTATTAAAACTTGATTAGATACATGCTTAATGAGTTTGAATCACATATTTCTTGAATCACAAACTATTTAAAAAAGAAAATATCATTTTTCCTATTAATGATTATTTGAAAATCAATCTGCATTGTTAGTTGAATAAAATTATTGAATAAATAAAAATCAAGCTCATACAATTCTTACATGATTTACTTATGCAAATTGATATGATGACATTTGATTATGCTAAGTGAGTCCATAAGTATATTTGATCAATATTTTAGACTAATATCTTGACATTATGATCTTATTAGATTTCTATCTTAATATGATGACTCTATGAGTGATTTATTTATAAATTGAACTATCTTTTGATAATTTATTTTGAAATGTCAATATAGTGCTTATGCTTACATGATGTTAGGAATAAAAAATATTTTGAAAGTGCTTCTCAATATAAGATATTTTTTTAAACATACTTTTAGACATCATGTTAAGCACATGAATATACTTTGTTTATGAACTTTTGTACTATCATATGAGCATTGAGTGTGCATGCACCTTATGATCCTTGATAAATTTTATTTATATCTTTTCAATCATATTGGTGTGAATTGGAAGTCATTGTATAATGATTATTATGATTGTCATAGCTTATACTTATGGATGCAGGTAGGATGAGACATTTGTTGTTATGGATTATAATTGTTTGTTTGACACATAAACTACTTGACTTATTGTTTGACATATTATTATCATACTCAAAATTTCTTACATGTCTTGCAATAAAATATTTTAGCTTAATATTAAAATATTATGACATTATTGTCTCAAGGCTTTATGCAAAAAATTGATTATATGAAATTCTTTGAGTTTTATGTTTTGTCCGTGAGCCTTAAACACTTATATTCAATCCTCAAGAATCATGTATATATATATATATATATATATAGACGATATAAACCTAAAAGGAGAAAAGTTGATAGATTTTATGCATATTCATATATCATTGAATTTTATATCATAATTTTTTGTGACTTATGAATTTGAATTACTTTTCTTTCATAAGTTGAAAATCTTGCATAAATCAAGGGAGAGTAAATTTGTCTCTTATTATGTTTAACTCAAAATATTTTTGATATGAGAAAAGGGAGAAAAAATAGAGGCATATGATCCTTAAGTCATTATTATATGCTTATCAAAGACGGAAAGAAGTGATAAAGTTGATCTCATAATACAATTGAAATATAGTGAGTCATGTGACAAAAGTTATTTCTATAAGAAAATCTTTATGATATGCATTTAAGTGTGTATAACTCCATATGAAATGCTTCTTATAATTGAGTTTAGTGTGAATATTTGAATTGAAAGAAGTGCTCATGTTGCGATAAGAATTTCATCCTTTTCTAATTACTCTAAGTCCTTTCAAGTTGATAATAATCCTTTTGTTTACACTACTTTTAATCCAAAAAATTGTATATTATTGTTGTTCCAACAATTGATATATGTAAATAAATTGAAAATTGTCGAAAAATTACTTTACTTACCTCTATGATCTTTGAAAATTCTTCTATATGCGAAGCATGAAAATTATTTTAAATTTGATATGCATAAGTATCTCTTTGTTGTTTTAACTAAATATCATCTTTTTTATGTGACAAAGGTGGAGAGAGATGTATATGCTAAAATATGAAAAGAAATCTTATATTGTACTTAAAATATGCATCGAAAATATTAGAGGGAGTCAAAAATTTGGAGAAGTTCATTGACATGCCAAATATGAAAGCTTATAACTGTACTTGGCACTTTTCATATTAGTGGTTTGTCATCATAAAAAAGGGAGAGATTATTGAAAAAAATGACTTTATAACTTGGTGTCATATTTATATTATTTTGATGATGAAAACCTTTTTAAAATATTGTAAAAGATATACGTCCATGTTAAAATGAGACAAGTGTGTGAAAGTTTTAAAGCCAAATTATATGTTCTAAAGTTTAACTTAATATTTGTTTATGTTCCCTTTTGATCTGAGTTGAGACATGAATATATTAATTGTATCTAATTCTGTTATCTTTCTACATGTTCAAGAATCGTGTCATTTTTGATACCTACATAAAATATATATATATATATATATATATATAAAATAGTGAAGGTCTGTTAAATTCAAGGTAAAATTATATGCACTAAATTTTATATTCATATTTGACCTTCTTCTCATCTTATTTACATTGAGCAATGAATAGATAAAATGTAGATAATTTTCTTATCTTTCCAAAAAAACATAAATGACATCAATTGGATATTTGTGCAAAGAGTTATGACTAAAACAATAAAGGTCAATTGAACCTAATATAAAGGTCGATCGACTGACCTTAGCTTGAAAAAGTACTGTTCAAATTTCAACAAAATATTGGACCTTCTTCCTATCAAAACTGCGTCGATCCATTATTACAAAAGTTGTATATAATCATGTTACCTTTCGATAGAATAAAAAAATCAACTCATTTGGACATCTGTGCAAAGAGTTATGGTCAAAATAGTGAAGGGGTATATTTGAAAAAAAGTTACAATGATTAATTTTTTGCCCAAGAAGAAAGCAACAGTCATATTGACATAAGACACTTATAAAAGGACTTCCAAAGGGCTAGAATGAGTTGAGACTTCAAGAAAGACACAAGTATCAAAGGAAAATCAAATATTGAAGCTTCTTGAGCTAAATTATTGAATCTTCTCTTTTCTTTCCTATTCTTGATTGTGAAATTATAAAAGAGAGATTGTAAGAGAACACATTATTTGTATTCTTGTGTGAGATAGCTCCATTGTTAGAGAGGTTCACACATCGCCTCTTGAGCGAAGAAAAGTGTGAGATTGTGAGAAGAGAGGTGTGCCTTACATCTCGAAGCGGAGAAAAGACAATATGGTGTAAAAGGTTTCTTTCATATTGAAAAGGAGGTACTAGTGGATCTTCAACAGTCTCGAGGATTTGAGCTTTGCGATAAATTGATTTTGAGCTTTCATGTTTATTTTTATGAAATCGATTTAAAGTTTTATTACACCAATTCACCCCCTTCTTGGTGCCAAGTGATGCTACAATGGCTATGGAGGTGCTCTACCATTTCGAGGAGCATAAGGTCGGACACGATCATCTTGACTATGGTCCCTCTTTCCAATAGCCTTGCCTTGCCTCCTATTTTCCTAGCGTGGCTTGTTTCAGTCATCATGTCTTGCTGGGCCCTTCCCTTTCTAACTATATTGATAGTCTTCATAGTCCCTTCATAATTCTGAGGCTAGTTCAAAAGCCTCATCCAATGTTTTGCAGTTGCCCCCCATTACTTTAGTCCTTAGTCCTATATTCAATCCTTTGACAAAATGCTTGGTCCTTTCATTCTTAGTTTGTTGCAAGGTGCAGTACTTTTTCCAAGTGCATGAACTTAATCAGGTGCTGAAACACTAACATCCTGTCCTATGTCAGATGAAGATTGTTTTTGGCCTTGCTTGTATGATGGGAATTAGCGAGCTCCAAAAACCTCCTTGAAGTTCTCCCAAGTGATCACTTCCTATCCAGAGAACTTTGTGATCTTGATGATTTTCCACCAATCCTTGGCGTCCTTGATTAGTCTAGCAGCATATACGATCTTCCTTCATTCAGCAACTTGCATCTCCTCCATGATGTCTACCCACGCTTAGCATGATCAAAGTCTTTTGAGCCATCAAACCGAGGAGACTACAACTTAAGGAACCTCTCAATTGTATCCTTAAAAGGATCTTGTCACATCGACAATTGCTCAGGTGTTTGGGTGTTTTCGATCGAGTTATTAGTCGTTGGCTCACTTCGAGCATGCCTTAGGACAATGCAAGGGCAATGAATAGGGGTGTTCCTTAGAGGCATATACTTTCACATTAATCACATAAGATCCTTTTAAACATATTATTTTTTTTTATAAAAATACAACCTTACTTGACATCTTTGGCGGTGGAGCGAGTGTTCATGACTATTGTACATGGACCACGACATACTTTAGAGACAACTAAGAAATGTCTCTCCTTAGACTCTGACACCTAATTGTAATGCCCCCAAAAGTCGCTAGAAATACTTATTAGGATAGCTTATGGAGATGTTACTCATGCTTAACTTGACTTGACCTTTGACCCTTCTCTGGTCAACAACTTGTACACATATGCAAAAAATATAAATAAACTTTTTTCATGCGGAAGACTTGAATTAAAAATGAAGACTAAGTTTGAATTCCAACATCAACTAAACTCAATGTCATAACATCCAAAAGATTAACTATTACATCATTATTTATTATATATTAAATTAATTACCGTAATCCATGCCATGTGCAATCTCTTTTGTCGTCATGAACCTCCTCACCATCCATGCCATATGTAAGGTTCAAATAGGGTAAATTAAAATAACATAAATCTAAATCATGTTGTAAAAATAATCTTTAAGTTCCATGAAAACATATGAATATAAAAACATGAAACATAAACATGAAGGTACAAGCATCAATCCCATTGGATTGCTTTTCATCCAGTAGATTATTCTTTTGTATCTTACTTTTTCATTAGAACAACTTTTGTTCTATAATTTCTTTTCTTTGGTTTCATCTTTGCATTTTTTTGTCTTTTTGTCATCATTCTCACTTTCATCTTTCTTTCTTTGCTTTTCTTTTCTTTCTTAGAAATTATCATTTAACTTCTTTCATCTTTTATCTTTTGACAAAGATCTCTTCATCTCTTTAAGGGAACTTAATTGCACTTTAAAGTATCTTCGACAATAACTATACACACCATGATGGCCTTCTTTTTGCGAGGAAGAATTCTCTTTTGATGGAATTCTTGAATTTGTTGCACTAGAGAGTCATGTACAATAGGAATAATGAGTAAGTATTTTGACTTCATCGTTGTAAGGTTCACTGTTTTGTCTTCAACTGCACCCCTATCCCTATCTTTAACTTTCATTTTTTTATCCCTTGATAATCAATACACATGTAGACCCACAAATTTCATTTTTTTATCTTGACCTCTTATAATCTTCCTTATCTTTCTTTAGGCTTTTACTTATCTTTAAACTCTTATTAACATCCTATAACATAACATTCATATAAAATCACATTTCATCATCATTTCAAAAATGGAGCATGTCGAGGAAAGACACAACCGTCATCATCTTTCACTTAGTTAATTCTTTAGCACACGGTCTGTGTCATGATGTGAGACGGCTCGTGTCTTTCTTGTATTGTTCACCTTATTCTCCTTCCCCCGCCTTCCATTTTTATTCCATCGTGGTCCCTGTTGCATGCATGTCATCTCCTTCAGTGTGTTGACGTGGTCCAGTCTCTAATGCGACCTCCATCAACTATTTCTTTTAAGAGATGCAAAATCTGTTTTAATTTAAAGGGAGGCTCATTTCATGAGTTAAGTTACATTATTGTAGAGTTTTCTATTCCCAAATCTGATTCGGTTCGCGTGACGTGTCATTGTCAGTTTCCTATTTTTATTATGTTCCATTCCATGGGAACTGGGCAATTAGGGTTTAACATCTTTTGCCGACATGGTCCGTGTCCGAGATGAACATGGCCCGCTAACAGTTTCAATCTAACACGACCTTGTTAAATCAACATGGACCAAACTAGGGTTAGTTTGTAACCCACCGCCACAACGTGGTCTGCGTCCGAGATGAACGCTGCCCACGCTTGCCGCAAGGTTTCCTTCGGGCGGCGCAAAACGGCCTGCGTCCGCCGTTCGCCATCATTATTTCACTAGTTATTCTTGGGTATAAAAATTGGTACAAAAATTTAGATCATGACAAGTGTAATTCTATCTCACAAAAATCTATATTTTCTAATCTAAAAATCCATAAGGCTTTCATGAAAATTATAAGAAAAAGTTCTTTATCTAAATCATGGGAAAACAACTAAAAATAGATAGAGAAATAATCCTAAATTTCTCTACCACCGTAGGGGTCCCCTTATATACCTTTTTGGCATTTATAAATTCTTTCTTTCATATTCTTTTATTGGTGTCCTCACATTCTTACTCCATGCGGTCCTTTTATGATGCTTCTTCTACATAATTGCATCTGTGTGAGGCCTTAAGAGTGGAGAAATAAAAGACAAATAATTTTTGTCTTACGTTAGACCTCAAGAGAAGAAGAGGAGAGAAGAAATGTGGGAGTGGGGAGAGGATCTTGTGACTTGGTAGACATTACGAGGATTTGATGACTTTTTAAGGATATTTATAGTTTTAGGTGTAAGGTTTTGAGTTGGGACCAAATTTTAAATCAGTTTTTATCTAAGTCTCATCCAGCCGTCCATCTTCTTGATTGGAAAACGGATCATGTTCGAGTTAAACACGATCTATTTTAATTTAATTTTTGTAAAACAGGGCATTACAATTCCTCCTTATTATTTGTTGAATTAGACATCTTAGTTAAAAAAACTAATGAATAATATGTCAAACTCAAGTCATATATAAAGAGCGATCCTCTTAACCCATCCTTCCAATCCTTCTAGCTTTTTTACACAAGCACACATAAATATATTAACTTTTTGGAATATTTTAAATATATGAATATTAGAAGGATGTTAAGAGGATTGTCTTAGGATGATGTAATATTTTTTAATTTTTAATTGGACATTTTTTAAGAGGGTTTAATGATATATGTAAAAGAGGAACACCTCCTGTATATATATAATATATATACTTTTTAAAACTTTCATACCCTGCAAGCTGGAGGAGAAAAAACGTGTTGTCAAGTTCCATAGTCGATCAATTCTGATTAATTCTTTTGTATCCATGAAAACAATGTCCCGTAGACTGGAGGACCAGGATCCAGCCACTTTACTCCTCCCTAAGTTGTCAATTTTCAAAGAACAAATAATATATACTTTTTCAATTTATATAATATCTATATATGTCCATTCATAAGTCATGATCATGTCAATTTGATATTTGATGTAATTTAAGTACCCACGTGAAGAACAATTTATATTAAGTGGAGAGAAACAAAGAAGATGCCATGGGGCTGCTTTGAACTTTCTCTTATCCTTTATAAGCTTATTTGGAAGAATTTTACCCACTAGTTACTCTTTTTCTTTTTCTCCAGCAAGGATGAAGCCAAAGTCATCGTCATGCACGTATACGTATGAGCTGCAATATTTGGACCAAGAAGCTAAAAAGAAAAGAAAAATTGAACCGATCTAAGAATGGGAAAAAAATGGAACTTTAATTATAGGGTTTGATCATTAAGCACTTGACTAGCTCTAGTCACATACATAGTTGGATTTAGTAAGAAGTGGTAAAACCAAGAATTCAAGAAAGCGACATATAAATTTAATTTTTATCAAACTCATTTAATAAAAAATAAGCTACTTACCAACTAATCAAAAGCTAATATTAAAATAACGTCGATAACAAAATAAGGTATCCTAATAAAAAGACTAATTATCCATTGAATTACTTAAAATTTTAAAACAATGCATATTAGGTATTTTGAATTAATATATATACTATTCTAATGAGAAATTTAACAAATCCACTCATTTAAAATTCTTTTAAAGTAATTCTTTTTTATTATGTAGCGCCTCCAAAAGACATCTTAGCCCTTCTGGAGACGCTAACATATTTATGTTGTGCTCTAACTATAGATTTGACTATTTGATTATTCAATCAAAAATGCAAAATAATATAAAATACTAAAACTCTTTCATAAAATAAAAGTGTGAAAACTTTTCATTAAACTATAATGTCGCCAAATAATAGGAAATACTATAGTGACTAAATAGAAATTTAGACTAATGGAAAGATATCTAAATCAAGGATCATTATTCATGCTCCATTTACATCCATCACGAGCAATAGTCATTGTACACACCACCAGTCAACATATCTCTACAGATCAATCACCTAAATGATCCAATACAGAGAAGACAATTCTTTTGTGAGCTATAATGCCAAATATGACAACAATAGATGTAACTTTTATGAAATCACGAGAAATAACTAGGACAATATAATAAAGCATAGACAAATATGATTAATTCTCAACCATCAATGAAATGCAATGTATCATCTCAGTTTCCTTTTCATACAATATGATGCAATACTGTAGTTTCTTTCAATGCAATGCCTTGAATCAATGCTCTTGTTCCTTTTCTATGCAATGATCTGATACAATACTCTAGTTGCTTGTTATGCAATGCTCTGGATCAATTCTATGATCGATTTAATACTTTAGTCCATATGGGTTATCTTCTTGTCTTTGACTTATATAATAAGTGACTTTGATGGTGACTTTGGACCAACCCATGATCTCTTTGAAAGTTCGCCAAATGGAGAAAAGGCTATAAAATGGAGACCAAATAGCTTTGCAACAACTACACTACTGACTCAAACAATACGATAATTCATCGTTAACTTCCAACAATGGAATGCATGGTGATCTCAACTTTTATTTAGTGAATGTGGTTGGCCCTTATCTTCTTCACACATTAATCTTTAACATTCATGGAAATCTACAACCACTCATCATAAAAAAATTATAATAATATATCAGAAAATAAGCATACAACATAGCGGACACGAGCCATGACCAATCAGAACACAGGCTCGTGTCCAATCGGAACACAAGCCGTGTTCCATAGAGTGAATAATGTCAGCCAACTTTGCCAAGTTCAGTCACCAAACCAGACTGTGTTAGCGTGTGACATGGTGCGTGTATGTCTACAAATTAGGAATTCTAATTAAACGATAGATGAAAATGAAACACATTCAAGGGTCACCTTTGGCCTTCGACTAGGTCCATTTCCATTAAACTAGTTAAACATATTCCGACACACGATTGACGCGTTACAACAATGCGGACCATGTTGGCAAACTTTCGCCTCCCTGAGCGCTTGATCCCTGTTTCACCATGAAAAGAACCACACAATTTTTTTCTTTCTCTAAGTGCACGCGACCTGTTCTTCCCTAACAAGGTGGTGTCCATCCGCAGCCAGAAGAAGAAGCAATGGACGGATAAAAAGCGAAAGAAAATTATGAAGAAGGTCGTCTCTCGTTCGAAATCCGATGGACCATGCACCATCTACTGGAGAGAAGAAAAAATCAAGGAAGATAAAATCTCACTCTCATCTTACGAGCAGCAAAGACTCGGAAGCCTAAAGAGAAGGTTGAATCGTCACAACTCACACCGCCCAACTATGAGCCACCAACGGTGACGACCACATCTACTGAATTTCCGCCTTGCGACAACTACACCAGAGGCCGAGAAGACAAAGGAGACTCCATCACCTCGGTTCCTTGCCACCTCCTATGATCTCAACGCATCACCACCAGAGGAGGAAACGAAAGAAGCCACCCTAGAGCTGGATTCCAGACGCCCCTAGAGTCGCCACAACCATCGCGTTTGCCCTCTCCAACACCTCCACCTCCATCTCACTCCTTTTCGCCCATACCTTGACCACAATCACCAATGTCCCTTGTTCTTTTTCCACCAAACTCTTCAACCAGGCCGTCACCTACCTACGCTTCACCAGTACCATCTCCACCCCAACAGCCATCAGACCCTTCACCACCCTACAGAAAACTCCACCATCATCATCACCCTCATCAGTCTACACCCTGATTACCACCTCGTCGGACTCTACTCACCCATTGGCGCATACTCCGAAGGACGAAAGGAAAATTCCTCCTTCTACCACTGTGGCTCCACCAAGTCAAGTTGTGCTCCTCATCGCCAAGCACGAGAAGAACTTCCAAAAATTCAAGGACTTGGACTTCCAGGTTACCTGTTTTCTCCATGACATGACACTGTTCGAGCTAGGTATTCTGGAAGATGTGGAGTACTGCACTAGCGCATCGGCACAACCAAGTTTTTCTTCAGCAACTAACCAAGTTATCTGCCCCTCGCCATCGAGTTCTTGAGCGCACTACTGGTTGTGAAGCAACCCGATGGTGATGATTTCATCCACTTTTGGCTCTACAACCGAGGTCTCCTGTTGACCCTACGAGAATTCAACAGAGCGCTCAACCTCCCGACTGTCGGCTTCCGATCAGCACCAACACACTTCAAGCGCCGAGACGTCTGGGAGTGGCTTATTGGGAAAAAGAGTGTTGACTTCAGGAAGACGAAGTCGTTTTCCATCCAGAACCCAGCTTTCAATATATATAATGGGTTCTCTATAATACTATCTTTGGCAGGATCAATTCAGAATCGAAGGTCCGCGAGTCTGAGTTGTTCATCTTGTGGAGGATGATCAAGGGAGTGCATATCAACCTCGGCATCCTTCTCCTGGACCACCTGGTCAAGCTCTCTTCAAGCACCACCGCGCCTTCAACATCACCGGCCTCATCACCCCCATCGCAACAAGCCTCAGACTCACCCTCGAGGTACTTTGACCGGCAAAGAGAAGCAGTTATATCGATGTATCAAACCTCATCCATATGAAGTTCCTCTACCTGAAGGATGATGGTCTCTACCTCCACTTCGATCACACCGACAACACGCTCCTCCTCTCCTGCCCTAAAAAACGAACATCATGAAGGGGCAGAACTGGTTGATCTAGTTGGACGAGGAGAACGACGACGCCACGGTAATGCACACACCCGTATCAAAGAAGAAGAAGAGGAATGCATCTACCACTACCGACCCCATTACCACAAGCGTCATCGGCGGCATCACCATCGAGACCTCGTGAAATAAGAAGCTCGCCAGAAGCACATCGGCCCAGACAACTTCCACTGAAGACATTCGAGAGGTCCAGTGCCTTGTCTCTCATCATGCAAAATGCTCAAATCCAAGCATCACAAGCCAAGATCGAGCGAGAGGTGGCCGCACTGAGGAAGCTAATGGAAGCACCACTTGCAGAGAAAGAAGATGATGATGACGACTCTGATTGAGGGAGATCTGCCCTGCCACTTGTTCAAACACTAGGGATAGTGTTTTGGATAAGCTTGCAGTAGGGCACTGGTATTTTTATTTTCCACCTTTTTGCACTACCATGGTGTATTCTGCTTTGTTTTTCGATTCTCCAAGAAATTTCTCTTTTTTAATCTTTTATTTTATTGAGGTATCTGGCACTCTAGTTTCGGTAAATTTTGGAAACACAAAGGTAAGATTGTGAAAGTCGACACATGTAACCTTAAGATAAGAATGATATGAAATGTTTCCTTGACTTCTACTAATATCACCAATCCTTAACTCTTAACATGTCTCTTCTCTAACCACTTTGAAATTCTCCTTGTTTTTTTCTTGCTTTGTTTCTTCTAAGCACTGTTTAGGGAGTATTAGAGATATGTAACCTATCTGCATTCATGTCCTTTGTAAAATCACCCAGCATCTTATTATGAAACTCAAACACTTCTAACACCTTATTTTTGGAATCAAAGTTCAGGCAGAAACTTGATACTCACTACAACAGCCCTTAGATCTTGGAATTTGAATATCTAGGTAACAGTCTAGGCTTCCTGTATTTCCCCAAGGTAGATTAAGAGTAAAAATATGAGTGAAACCCTCCATGTGTGAAAATGGATGTAAATTTTTGCATCACAATCAACGTCACAACCACCGTCACCACCCTGCTTGTAATATCACTTGTGACGACTGTAAAACATTTTATCCTGAGTGATCAAGAGGGTTGGTCGAACCCCATATAAAAGAGGGTTAGTTGAACCCCACTATGAGGATGAGCTTGAAAGATAAAGAGGGTTAGTCTAACCCCACAAAGAGAAAAGAGGGTTAGTTGAACCCCATTGAGCGCTCAAAGCAAGATCAGCTCTAGAGTTCACTAGTGTGACCTTATGTCTATACCTTGTCACACCCTCCAAAGGTCTTATACAATCAAGTTGTGTTATTGTGATATTTCTTTTCTGAGGATTTTCGTACATCCTATTCAAGATGAGGGAAGAAAAATTTTGAACACTTAGGACTTGTTTTACTATAAGGAAATAGGAGTTTCGAGCTTGTTAGTCTGAGTGACGAATTCTTAGCTCTAACAGGTGGATGCGACAAGTTGTCAAGAGTCTCATGAGTATAATCATGTATAGGTACGATCTTTAGTGATCTAAAAAATAAAGGACAATCCGTAAACAATAACTTTAAATGTTGCTGGATGTGATGTGCAATTAGACTCGTTTGCTAATAGGTTTATTCTCTCTAGAGTTAGTGCTTTCTTAAATTCCCTAGTTTTCCTTGAGGACAAGCAAAGGTTCAAGCTTGCGGTAGTTGATGAGTGGCTAAAAACACCACTTTTTAACCCTCATTCATGTCACCCTTTTTCTTGTTTTGCATACCACAGACTCTCTTGCCACCTTTTTACCAAAATTGCAACATTTCTATATTTGACTAGCACATTTTAAGTAAATATTGCATTTCGTTATAAATTAGATTTATTGTGCAATGTTGGAGCTAATAATGTAGAAATAGACAAGCAAGGATTTGACCATTCAATTTCAAATTCAAATCATCAACCTTGATGAAGGGAATCCCCGCAATCAAGAGACACATAAGGTTTCCTAATCAAGTCGGCTTAGTTATGGAAACGTATTGGAAACTAATTAAGGAAAGAATGACGGCTTGAAGGAATGCAACCACAATTCAAGGGATTGTTGAAAATATGATTTGATGTCATACTTATATTCTTTTGATGATGAAAACTTTATGAAAATATTGGAAAAGATATGTGCACGTGTTAGAACGGGATAAGTGTGAAAGTTTTAAAGTCAAATTATATGCACTGAAGTTTAAGTTAATATTTGTCTATGTTCCCTTTAGATCTGGGTTGAGACATATATATTAATTGTAGATAATTATATTAGCTTTCTACATGTTCAAGAATCATCTATTTCAATATCAACATAAAAATTATATACAAAACAGTGAAGGTCTATTAATTTCAAGGTAAAATTATATGCACTGAACTTTACATTCATATTTGACCTTTTCCCATCCGACTTAGATTGAGAAATGAATAGATAAAATGTAGATAATTTTATTTATTTTCAAAGAAATAAGAATCGCATCAATCGGATATTTGTGCAAAGAGTTATTAGTAAAATAGTGAAGGTTGGTTGAACCCATTATAAAAGTCGACCGAAACCATGAAGGTTGATTGAAGAACTCATCAAAGTCGGTCGAGTCTTGGATAGGTTGGTTGATCCAAAATGAAGTCAGACGCGAAGGTCATTTGAAGAACTCATGAAATCGGTCAAACCCATGAAGATCGGTTGAAGAACTCATCAAAGTCGGTTGAACCTAACACAAGGTCGATCGACCGACTTTAGTATGAAAAAGTACTATTTGAACTTCAACGAGATATTTGACCTTCTTCCTGTCTAATTTGGGTCAAGCCATGAATACAAGTATTGTAGATAATATTGTTAACTTTCCATAGAATCAAAAGTCAACTGATTTAGACATATGTACGAAGAGTTATGGCCACAATAGTGAAGGAGTATATTTGGAAAAAATGTTACAATGGCTATCTTTTGAACAAGAAGAAAGCAATAGTCATATTGGTAGAAGACACTAATAAAAGAGCTTCCAAAGAGCTAGAATGTGCAAAGGCTTCTAGTGAAACCTCAAGTTACATTTGTAAATCAATTTTGAAGTTTTTTTGCTTAGATTTGTGAATCTTTCTCTCTTCTTTAGTTGTGAGCACAAATTGTAAAAGCGACATCAAGAGTATTCTTGTTGAGTGTGAGCTCCTTTGTAAGGGAGATTTCCATCTTACCTCTTGGGATAGAGAAAAAGTTGGGGTGCTCCATTGTACGAGAGATTCACACATAGCCTCTTAAGCGAATAAAAGTGTGAGATTGTGAGCTTCCTTAGAGAAGAAGTTTTGTCTACCTTTTGAAGTGGAGAAACGATGAGTTTGGTGTAATTGGGTCTTCCTTGCACTAGAAGGAAAGCTAGTAGATCTCCGACGGTCTCGAGGTTGAGAAGTCGGAGCACGGATGTAGGCCAAGTTGGGGGCCGAACTTCGTCAACAACTCTTGTGTCTTGAGTTTGCATTTCTCTCTTACTTTCTTTACTTATTATCTTGCATTCTCACTTGTATCATTATTGCACTTGTTCTTGATCAAGAGATTTTGAATTTGAGCTTTGTGATAAATCGATTTTGAGCCTCCACATTTATTTTTATGAAATTGGTTTAAAGTTTTATTACACCAATTCATCCCCCCCTCTCTTGGTGCCAAGTGATCCTACAGGGATCACAATCAAACCCGAACATTAAGGCCGTTATTTGAGATTATAACAACAAGGACAATTAAGGAAAAGAATCGCGAGCGGTTAATTTGAGATTATAATAGCCAACCACCGGTAATTATTTAAAAACTCGATCACGGTCACGGTGAATTCACCCTTGACCAAGACACAATGAAGAGGCGACCTGAGCGAGTCTATTAAAGGAGAAGACCAACATCATTCCAAGGGGGAGTTCGGCCAGAGAATTTCTTGGTGATAGCAAGGAAGAAGCCACCTCCAAGACTTTAGTTTTTCTTTCTAGTTTTCGAACAATGATCCTACTGTTCCTCATGGGACTTAGGGGATAGTTTAGTTTATTTCTAAGGCTCTATGAAGCCCCAAGAAGACTTTGTAGTTGTCATGTTTTCTTATCTATGAATTATTTCTAGTCTTTTTATTAAATTGCAAGTTTGGTACTTTACCGCCATGTGTTTAATGCTTGTGAATGATTTAAGGTGACAGTTTTGTTCGCATGATCATCCTATCAAGTGTAGGTTTCCCATACAAGCCAAACCTGGAAAGGATCGCTCATAGTTGTGCATCTATCACAATCGGTAAATTATCAAATGCCACAACCCCAGTTGCGACGGCACTTGTGATGCCGCTTGTGATGAGGTTGTCATGAACTTAGAAATCGATTTTTAGCATTTTGATTTAACCGAGAAAGAGTTACTTGTGGAATGTTTAAAGGATCGCTCATAGTTGTGCATCTATCACAATCGGTAAATTATCAAATGCCACAACCCCAGTTGCGACGGCACTTGTGATGCCGCTTGTGATGAGGTTGTCATGAACTTAGAAATCGATTTTTAGCATTTTGATTTAACCGAGAAAGAGTTACTTGTGGAATGTTGGATCTTTCTTAAGTTAGTGCAACGAAAGTTGGCTGGCTTTATCCTTTGTCGATTTCGAAAGACTTAACCAGGATCACCCGAGGGAGGTTGTGTAATCAAGGAATCTGTCACAACTGTTGAGAAATGGTATTTTCTTGATTTCCATCGATTTATTAATTCTCTTCATTCGGCTCAAACTCGAGGTTGTGTAACCGAGGAATCTATCACAACTATTGAGAATTGGGAAATCCTTGAAGTAGTCATATACCTATGTCTATGATCGTTCTTCTTCGTTTGGACCAAGCCTTCACTAGATCGACTAGGGTCGTGTGACCGAGGAATCTGTAACGATTGTTGAAGAACAAATTGTTTGTGATGGACGTTGTGACTATTCCCTGTTCTATATGTCTCACATCAAGATGGCCAATTGGTTTTATTTTCGAGAAGGATTGGTCGCTATTAATAGTCTTGGTAGCAACTCTCTAATTGGGATTACCCCTGACCGGGTTCTCCCAAGTTTGTGTGACCAGGGAACCTGTCACGACGAGGAGTGTTCGTTACTGACGATTGATTGTGACATCCATGTGTTGAGTTTGATATCAACTTGAGTCCTTGTTTGTACATCCTCACCTAGATCAAGCCTTGGCGGGATCGTTTGGGGTTGCGTGCAGAGGAATCTAGCATAACAAGAGGAAACATGCTAGCTTATGACGACGGATGGTGATGACTTAACAGATTGATTTGATCGTATTATTTTTAAAGGATTTCATGGGATATTCCTGTGACGATAGTGGATCTTTCCCCTAGATAACTTCTTCGATCAATCTAAGACTTAGAGCAATGAGTTCTTTGATTAGATTAGTGAGCAGTGGAATGCTGCATGGTTTTGTTATTTGAACTCCCTATAGAATAGATTCATTCGTTTTTAATGTTTGACAATTGCAAACGAGCCTGGGGTGGAACTTTTTCCTTGGAAAAACTTTTATCATTGATATTTTCTTTGTTTACTTTTTCACATTTAAAAACCCAAAAACAAACCCAACCAACAATATTTTCTCCTTAGGCTAGTATAGTTGAGTTAGGAATCTTCCTAGAAACCTAGTTGACCGGTCCTACGGATCGACCCCAAAGTGCTATAACTACCCGTGCGCTTGCGGAAGTAGTAGTTGTGTAATTTGGTGTTTAATAAATTTTAAAACTTGCCTTTTTAGTGTAAAATCGGGTGTCATTAGAGTTGTTACAACCTGTGTCACAGTCGGATCTTTTCTGTTACAACCTGACCTATTACACAATGCGCATCAATTGTCAATAAAGACAATGACAAACTGATCTAGTTAGGATCGAAACACTCTATTCATGGTGTCCATAAACATTGTAGGTGTGTTTATTATTCCGAATGGCGTAACCAGGAACTCATAGTATTTCTACCTTGACCTATAGGCAGTCTTTGGTATATCATCTTTGATAATCGTTAGTGGATGGTATCCACTTTGTAGGTCAATCTTTGAGAAAGTTGTAGCTTTGGACAATTGATTGAAGAGATCATTTTGCAGTAAGGGATATTTGTTCTTATACTATCTCCTTGTCGAGCATCCTATAATAAATGTACAACTTGAGGGTGCCTTCTTTCTTCTTTACAATTAAGACCAGTGCACCTCAAAATAGACTCTCATTCTCATGATGCTTTTGTCAATGAGCTCTTGTGGTTACACCTAGCGGCCTTGGTCCTCAGCTCTAGGCCCAAGCCTTGGACAAAGCGATAAACCCTTTCTTGTTCATCTTGCTTTAGAGTGTTGTACTTCTCTAGCCGGATAAACTTATTCAAGTATTATGCTAAAGACATGTTGCTTTGATGCAACTTTAGGAACTCGCTTTTGCTTCATACTATTCTGTCAGGCAACAAAATAGAGAGTCTGGAAATTGTCATTGAAGCTTCCCCAAGCAACCACTTCCTGGTTAGGGAACTTGGTGATCTTGATGGTCTTCACTAGTCCTTTGCATAAGGCGAAGAGTAGCGTGCATAACCTTGCGATTTCATAACATCACATCAATGAAAATGTCTCCTCCATTGTTTCCAACCAATGCTCTGCCTTTACACATCATCAATGCCATCAAATTCTAGAGGCAAGAGCTTCAGAAAGTGTTGGATGGTGTCCTTAGATGAATGAGATTGTTGGACTTGCTGTTTTCTCACAACTTGGCTACTTTGGGTCCTCCTCTACAACTCGTCTTGCTCTTGAGGAGCTTGGTCCCATCGATTAGTTACATGCCTTGGTGCCATTATAGATTTCCACGATAAAAGTGAGCAACTCAACATCGATCAATTCATGGCGTATTGGATGCAGTTGGAATGTTCAATTCAATAATTTCTCATTGAATTTTGACATAAAGATAATCCTTCTAGCTTGGGGCACTTCACCCTCCTCCTATAATGGATGAGAACTATCAGATCTTAGGCCCAAGTTAACGAGTATACGATGACCGCTTACTGCTTCTTGCCAAAATGCTTAGCTATTGCCATTTTGCGAGACGCCTTTGGTTAAATTTTTAGCACCTGATCACCATCTGCACTTCTTACATAAACTCCTAGAATTTTCTTATGTGAACTCAAAATTTAACATTGTTATTACAAGAGTTGGAAATCCTTATGGACGGTGCACATATGTTTTATTTCGCCCAACTAGGCTAGGCATCACATTAATGACAGGAATCAGTCATCGGCAAATCATAAAAACATATATGATTAACATCAATTATAATTTAAAATGAAGCCTTACATTAACTTAACTCTAGTTAGAGCTTTGCAACTACTCGTGATGCTTTACACATGTGGCTTTAGGTGCAATGAGATGTCAACAAAGTCTCAACTTTAGACTTTGATACCTAACTATAATTCCCCAAAATCACACTCCGTCATATGATAGAATGCCCTTTTGCAGACGCTAACACATTTATGCTATGCTCTGACTATAGGCTTGACTATTTCATAATATAAACATTGTGGAAGTCTTACGTTAAACTATATTGTCTCTGATATACTAGGCTATGACTATTACAACTCAATAGAAACTAAGACTAATGAAGAGACATCTAGACCAATTATCGTTATCCATATGCAAGATGCATCAATTAAGAGCAACAATCATTACACAACCACTAACTAAAATGCCTCTACAGATTGATCACCTACAAGATCCAATACAAGGGAGGTGATTCTCCCATGAGCTACAAAATCCAATACTTAAGGCAACAATAGATATAACTTTCCTGATAATGTAAAGCATGAGGAATAAGCTAGGACAATATCATAAAGCATAGCCAAATATCATTAATCCTCAACCATCAATGCAACACAATGTATCATCTTTGTTTCCTTTTCATAAAATACTATGCAATACTTTGGCTTTTTCTATGTAGTGCCTTGAATCAATTCTCTAGTTCATTTTTGTTGTAATGATCTGGATCAATGATCTAGTTGCTTTCTATGCAAAGCTCTAGATAAATGATATGATCAATGAAATACTTTAGTCTATGTGGATTATCTTATTATCTTTGACTTATCTTATTAATGACTTTAAGGGTGTCTTTGAAATGACTCATGAGATCTTTTGAGTTTCTTCAATAAGAGGGTCAATGATGTGGAAAATTTGTTACATGCAAATATATGCTAGAAAGTGCAGTAATCATTCGAGTAATATAATATAACGAGTATAGAGTTTATCGATCCCACAAGGAACAACTAACGAACTATATACTTTTAAAGGTTAATTGGAGATGACATAGATTCAGATTTGGTCAAGTTTAGAACATGTAAAAATGATAAAGTAAAAGATATACAGTGATAACTAATGAAGTCTAGGGATTGGATGATGAAGATGATTAAGAACAAATGATGCTAGCCTCTGCAATAATCGTTTCAGAAAATACAACACATGATTGAATCTCCAAACAGATTAGGAACATCTATGATATAATTTTCCCTACCATGTAAAACAACTACCCTAAGCATAGAAAAACTAGTAGCAATCCTTACTGGCTATATTATCATATTACTTAAAGATGCATGCAAAACTTAAAAGATGCATGAGATTTTGTAACTAAACAATTGAAGCACCCTTACCGGAATAACTCGACAGGTAGAAAACCTAACATGTCCTTACCGGATCGACCAGATAGGTCATGCTTTGCATATAGTAATTGATTGCATTGGCCAACTAATAATCAATATAATTTTATTAAAGTACCCATCAAGCATGTTCATGGAGAAAATAAGAATAACGAATACTAGCAAAAAGGGTTAACAAGTCTACCCTAGCAATTAAACTATTAGAATCCCATAAATAAAAGATAACAATGCTTGTTCAGAATAATAAAACACAAAAAATCATCCCAACATAAATTTAGAATGAGAATTTATTCTTCTGGATATTGAGAAAGTTTACTCGATCTTCAATCCGAGTGTATCTCATAGGCGGATAGTCTCAGTGTCCTTTCCAAGCAACCCACACTCTTAACTTCAAGGCACAGGTTGATGACTCCTAGCATGCGACTCCAGGTCTTCTAGAGGTATATTTATAGCCTTCTTCTCACAAGTTAAGGTTTCCCTAGGGTTTTCAATGGTTAGGAAATGTTTCATTCTTATGACATGAAAACCCTTCCTTTGAATCCGAAATCAAACCAATGGATTAAATTAAACCTTGCAAAAAAATCTTTCATATCTTTAGAAAAATGCCTTGATTTGATTCCCAAGGCTTTTGAATTAATAGGAATCCTTTTGAATTTAGAATTTTGTCAAATACTCTCGAAATACGAATTTGGACCACCCGTCACACCATGTATCTTCATATCACGACCTGTAAAATGTCTGATTCCCATATAAAAATATGTCATCACGGCCCATAACAAGATGTAATGACCCATAATGTGTGCGTCGTTCAGATCAGACATGTGTAAATTTTGATACTCGTAGCCCGTCACATGATATAACGACACGTGAAATTAATTTTGTTGATGTTGCATCGTCTTGTCGTCGTTGTGACTTAAATTATGCCTCGTGATGGTGAAGGGTAACATCTGTGATATGCTCTCACGACCTGTTATATCCATGCTGTTGGCAAGGTCATGACTTCTACGTTGTCGTCGCAATTTCTAGTGTTATGACCCGTTATAATCCTTCATGATTCGTTATATGACGATGTGCAAATTTGAGCTTGTAGTCGAGGTTGTGATCTTCCATTACAGCTAATTATATTTCGTTATTGTTCTTCAGGCTCTCTATCACGGCCATGATATAATGTAACAACTTATGAAACTGAGAGTTCCGATCTTTTGACTAGTGAATGGACCTTTTTTTTTCATTTTGGGGTATCTTCTACCCTTTCCTTAGCCTCTCCGTATGATTTTATGCAAACAAATATGGAAACGTGTATGTTTCTTACTCGATGAAATAGAAGAAAATAAACACAAAAAATGGATACATGCTATGCTGAAATTAGCCAAAATCATACTAAATGCAAGCCTAAAACATATTGGATTATGCATGCATCAGTTAGTGGTGGTGCACAGACCATGATATGGGCCCACAAAAGGAGGATGCTCACGAATCCTCTTTATTCTGCTACAGCTACACTATTGCCCCAAAAAATGCGATGATTCATCATTAACTCCCAACAATGCAATTCATGGCGACATCAACTTTTATTTAATGAATTTGGTTGACCCTTAAATTTTCCACATATTAATTCTTTACATTCATGGAAATCTTCAAGCACTCATCATCCAAGATTTCAATAAATATATTAGAAAATAAGCATACAACCCAAAGAATAGGGTTGGACAACAAGGGTCGTGTTCGATGGTGTGAATAATGTCATCCAACTTTGTATCACTAGTGTGGACCATGTTAGGTTGTGACATAGTTCGTGTATTATCTTGAATTAGGAAGACCATGTTAGGGTGTGATACGATCACGTCAAGTCTCCGACGTGGGTCATTTCCATTAAACTAGTTAAACATAATTCGACGCACAATCGGCACATTAGGACAATGTGGGCTATGTCAGCATAACCATGTCATATTTCACGATTTGTGTAATTCTAGGGTTTCTCTTCTGTGGACGCGATTCATCTTTGAGAATATCAAGGGTCGTGTCTTGTCACCTTGGATTACTTCATTTAAATAATTTTAGAAACATTCCCTGCATTCAGGGTGACGAGGGTCATGTTCGGTATCCCTGAGATTGCATTATATGGACGACATGGTTCTAAGGTTTTGTCCAATCATAACACAGGCCATGTTCGAAAAGGACATAGTCTGTGTCCGATCGTCCAGGGTCGTAACTTCTTTGGTTTAGGTGAATTAAGTCCAAATTTTTGGTACAAAATTATCACATAATTACATCCGAACAATATTAACATTTAATGGGCTAACCAGGGATTCAAAAGCAATATTCATATAAAAAAACTATTCATGTCTAGGGTAAAAGACTAGCATGCAATTTTTTTTATCATTACATCCGAACAATATTAACATTTAATGGGCTAACCAGGGATTCAAAAGCAATATTCATATAAATAAACTATTCATGTCTAGGGTAAAAGACTAGCATGCAATTTTTTTATCAAGAAAGACATATCTAATGGGATCCACCTAAATACATACTTGTTTCATTTGGTCGTTGTTCTTCAATTATTATAGTCCCCTCTCTTCATTACCTTCGGCTCTTCCTAGAATGGTTTATGGATGAAGGTTTAGGAGAGAGAGAGAGAGAGAGAGAGAGAGAGAGAGAGAGAG
>LTAE01005657.1:33345-48764 GCA_001647135.1 Pontederia paniculata | reverse complement strand
AAAAAAAATACTAGAACGAGAAGAACTTTCGTGGCTCTGATACCACTGTAAGTTCTAGAAGGACTAACAGAGTTTGGTATTATAAATACCTTGCAGCGAAAATACTAGTTCTTCCACGTTCTACTGTCGTTGTGTTTGTACCCTCGTCGAAGTCTTGATCACAACAGGAAGAAGACCACTTGTTCACGATCTAGAGTACCACGGTCTGACGAAGTTTGGACAACACCTGCACGTCAAAGCAACGAACTCGACTCTATGGTGGTGGGCTTCTTCTTATAGGAATCCACCGAGTCGGTTTCAGAAACTTCCGACAACCGCATAGTGCAGTTCATACAATTGCACCATGCAGTTTCATGGAACTGCATGTTGCAGTTCCATGCTTACACAACCGCATGAGCGGTTGCGGCCCATGAAGGGCGCCTGTGTCCAACAGGAACATTACAATTTTTTGATAATGTATTATGTCAACATGCACCTAGAGAAGCTAATAAGGTTGCTGATAACTTAGCGACTACAGATCGACAATCGCAATGTCTAGATTTTGTATCAAGATGATCATGATCCAAGCTAATTATATTTTTCTTCAAAAAAAAAGTATTCACTTTATATTAAAATTATATCGTTAATGAGCAGTCTAATTGGGTGCATTGCATTAATGAATCTTCATGTTGGTCATTTTAATAATACCGTCGATGGAATCATGAGGTCTTTGAGGTGTGACTTGACATATTGCTAATATCAAAACAATGCTTTAGTGCACACTTTTGACCCTAATCAACATTCACTAACAAATTCATAATTTTGCATTTTACCAATATGTTCACTTGGAAAATAAGAATTCAAGCCACCAATAAAACTTCGTTCGTAGGCCTTCATATGTAATCGAATTTCATATTTACATTTTTTTTAATGAAAATACCTTTTGGGGAAATATACATCCTTCTTTTTGTTTTCTTTTGTTTGATAAAAAAAATCTCACAAAATAAATATCATAACACACACATAATGTTATTATATGAATAATAAATTAAATCCTCAAGCCCTTAAGCAGTTAAATAATATTTACTTTAATTATTCAATTAGTTTTATACACACACACATAATGTTATCCTTCTTTTCACTCGTTATATTGATATTTGTTTGTTTACCATCCATAACATGCATTTTCCAGTTACAAGGTAAGTTCACTAAACTTCTGTATGCCACAGGCCCACAGTGAGGACAACTTTTTATTTGTTTATTAGGAAGCTTGAGTTCGGTGGTACCGAACTCTTTATCTAGGAAACAAGAGATTAGATCGAACAAATTGTTTTAGTTAATGTGGTGTGATGACAAAAACACTGGTCCGCTTAAAATTAACAATTAAACTTGTACATTTATGTGTACTTTTGTCTCAAGTGAATTTTTAATTAGATCATTTATGATCAGGTGGGAGGACTCAAATAGTGTGTGCCGGGGCCTCAGCCTCCACTCTCTCCTTCAATATTTCGATATATATTTATAATTAATAAATAAAATAAATATCAATAAAATCACACAATTATTTAGTTAGTTTAGTAGTTAAATAATTTTAATTAATATTTTAAAATTTAAGATTCAAACTTTGGTCCCTTCTAATTTTTTTTATTTTACATTTATTATTTTGGTCCCTATTAACTTTTATTCATGGGTTCATCCCTGATTGTGATAGTCAATTTAACTTAATACATGCTTTAATAATGATATTCTATAAAATTTTAGCGAGATGAGTTAAACATCATTTTAAAATATAACTTTATAAGACGATCAAATTCTATCTTTATATTTATATTTTGAGATTAATGAATGTGTGAAGTGCTTACATGTTAACTAAATCATGACATGGTCTAACTTGTCATGTTCTCCTTATTCTTCGATACTTTTCACTTGTAATTTGAAAGCTCTAACCAAATTCTAAATCATCCTACATATATACACTCGTAGACATGAGAGGTCTCTAATACCTCATTGTTTTTCCTCAAATCATTATACTCTTTCTTTCCTCTTTCTCTCCTCCTCTCAAGGTCGACAAATATATTTTGTTTTTTATTCTCTTTTCTTTCTTGATTTCACACCGAAAAGATGTATGTAGAAGGAGTACCAAAAGGGAACAACGTAGAGAAAGAATGTGAGGAGACATAACATTACCTAAAGTTCATGTTCTGTAACTTCAGCTTTACATTTGGTGTTTGGCTTATCATTTCATGTGTAATCAACCTTACTCGTTTCCTGCTTGTAATCATTTCATGTTGCTCAATTTGAGCGCTCTGATTCAAAATATAATAAGAGCATTACAAATTATAAACATAATTTATACAGTAATATCTTTGGTTTGTATTCTGTTTCTTGTAAGTGGATCTTACAGTTCAAGATCAGACAAATTGCCGAGGATAAAACTCAGCAAAAAATTGTCTTACTGTGCAATTGAAAAGAAAAAAAAAAACAATTGGCCGCTATTTCTGTACACAAACAGAATACAACCAAAGTGATTGCTTCTACTGTGGATTAAGAGTTGAAGAGGTGAGTCAGAATGATGGTTTCTGCATTCCACGAGAAAGGAGTGTATCAGAATGATCTACTAATTAAGGAAAATATGTTGGAAGGTAGTAGTTTGATTTGTTTCATAAGATTATTAATTGGGCTTAATGTTGCTATCCCCTATTTAAAAGGGGACAACTCGAGGCTCATTGTATCAGTCGTTGGATCAAAGATCTACGACTGCAAACAATTTAGTTACTTTTTATTATAACCGTGGATCTCTAATCTAAGGGCTGATATAATGTGTCTCAAGTTGTCCCATCTTCAAAGAGGGGATAACAATATTTTATCCTTATTAATTATGTATAGGAAAAAGAAATATATAGTGCACTTATAAAAAAATAATGATATTTTTTTATAAATGAACAATGTTCAATTTTTTTATAAAAAGAATTATTATTTTCGATGAACTACACGCAATACACTAAAAATACGCTACATTCCCTACCCCCTTTATATAACTCATCAAAGTATGTACCGTTGAATGTTGATGGAGATGGACGAGTATAAATTAACTCCAAGATTCATAAGTTAACTCAGTTGATTTAGAATTCAAAGTGCTCCGAAGCTGAGATTTATGCATCTGATGGCGTGCATTAAAATCTGAGAGTTGCATGTCTGTTTCGATAGTCGCATGATAAATCCTAAACTTGATAGTTTTGCCAATTTTATGTTATATGTTTTAAGGTTCTTAAAAAGGACCTACCATGGGACTATGAGAGATATAACATGAAATAATTCGGTTTGCATCACTCACGAGTAATAATCAATGTTCTTATTTTCTTACATAGCAAAAAAATAAATCCTATTGTTGTTCCTTTTTATATAATGTTATACTGATGGCATCTATGTCTTAACCAAGTTCATATGAAGTTTCTTTAGCAGACATACCAGCCGAAAAATTTACTAAACTATTTTTCAATAAAAAAAAAATATATAGCACACTTATACAGAAAATAACGATACTTTTTGTTAAAATAAATTAAGAGCAATATGGTCATTATACAAATCTATCATATTCTATACTTTTCTTGTTTTATTTATTTTTCATCCAATCCTTGTATTCTTAATGAAGCAAAAGGTGACGTATTACACTTGTGTGTGTCGTTTTTTTATTACCCAACACTATTCGAGATTATTAATCATAATTAATTTATGTAGTCCTGAATTGTACACCTAATTATAATGAATAAAATTTCTAATAAAAAAAATTACATACAAAAAAATCAAATTCGATATTTTTGTTAAATAAAAAGACTTACTATTTCATCTCAACTCTTATTAGTTGTGAGTCCTTTTAAACTCATGCGTTCATGGACAGTTTAGCCAAAATTTTCACTGCACCTTTACTAGTTAGACAACCAACCAAAATTTTGCTTCTCCTTACTTTAGCGGAGAGATAAAAGGAGAGAGAAAAAAACTGAAAAAAGAGGACAAACATTTCTTCATTTAAGTCAGGAAATCATTAGGCATCATCTTAGTCTCTATCATTTTTAATCGCACATATGATCTCTTTCAACGAGAACAAAGGGACTCGAACTTAAGATTCGCGTAAACCGACGAAAAACTGTCTCAATTTTTCAAGTACGTCGAAAGTCACAGCAATAAAGCAACACTATTATAGCCATTTTTGTTTGGCCACACTACTGAAATATCAATTTATCAAGAAAAATCATCATTAGAGTGATAGTAAAATTAAGGTGGAGCAGATTCACAATTATATTAGTTTCTTACTATTGAATTATTTTTGTAATCTCTGAATGGTGATGAATATGGATTAAAAATGTGCAATGCATAAACTTATTCAAGTCAACGACTTTTATTTGGAAATCATGAAATTCATTTTTTTTTCATGAATGGTTGTCTGTGGATTTATTTTTATTTTTTATTATTTTAAATAAATTGAATATCATATTTTTGGGTCATCATATTCATTAAATATGGCATAAAGACAAAATTAAGTAAGATTTTAATTTTGGTTATCGAAAATTGGCTTCAACTATAATTTTAGCCTCAATCATCAAACACTGTGCTTTGGAACGAAACGATTGATGATTTTGTTGTCCAATTTTCTACTAAACTTATTTCATAACTCATGCTTCTTTCTTGTTTTTTTTGTGTTATGCACGTTTTGAATATTGTTTGATGTAAATGAGAAAGTTTTAAAAAAATATCATCAATATTTAAGATAGAATTTTAATTGTAACTATTCTTCATTTTTATGGTGAAATGATATATTGAATTGTAAGTTGATCATTTCAGATCATTGTGATAAATATATATTACAAAAAGAGGTAATGTCACAACAACAAAATAAAAGTAACAAAGACTATATGAACAAGAGAAAAACAAATAAGCAAAAGAAGTTTCCTTTAAAAATTTTCATTATAAATAAAAAAAGAGTATAATCTTAATAGACCATAATTTTGATGTGTACACTTTTTTCCAAGAAAAAAAATTAAGATAATAAATAAGAATATAATATATTGAGGGATCTTTAATTTGAATTTTTCCAAATGATGTTCAAACTTAATTTAATTATGATTTACACATAAGTCGTATTTTTTAATAAGGAAACTTGTTAGTAGTTGTTATTGGTAAATGTTATTAAGTAATCATGATTAAACGACTTTAATATGTGATTATAATTAGGACTATATATGTTATTGTTAACAATCATTTTAGTTTAATACATATTATTACGGGTGGTATTAAGACACTGATCTACTAATTTGTTGCGAAAATTATGTGAGAGAAGAAATTATAGGTAGAAAAGAACATTAAAATCTAATGAGATTCAATTCTAATTAGACTACGAGAGTCATTGGCAAGAGTTGAAGAATTATAGATAGAATATTTTTTGAACTCTCGTAGATACAAATTCTCAAAAATCTCTTTTAAGCTCGAGATGATAAGTCATCCTATATGAAAAAATTAATAAATGAGGATTACATATGAAAATATTATTGAAGTTGCATCTCCTCTTTATGTATAACCTCTATAATCTTAAAATCGCACAGGAATCTCAAATTAAGTTAAATAAAAAATATAGTCCAAACTATATAGGGCTATTAATTTTATTCAAATCTAAACGTATACATAAATTTTAGTCAAACTTTAATATATGCTATTTTGTTATCATCTAGTTCAATAATTTGGGTAAGTTTGACCCGAGTAAATAGTATCTGGGATGCTCGAGAACCTGTAGATAATATATAACAAATATAATCATTTTTTTGTCATTTATTACATTGCAAACATTATTCTCTGCCTATCATCAAATATTTTAAATTAAAATTAATGGAAAATATCAACCGAAGAAGATACGTTAATATTTGACACAAATGTTTAATGGAAAAAATGCAGGTATAGTATTAAATAACACTAGATACATATTGTCTTATATTTTAAACTATTACATTTAAAATTGATGATCTGAATTAAATTTTATTTAAATCGTAAAGACTTAGATTGATTTGATTTAAACTAATAGTACAAAGATGTATGCAACGTTGGACTCTTATTATATTTATATGTGTGTGTTTTCATTAAATCTATGATGAATTAATAATTATTGATAAAATAAGTCGAACAATAATGTCGATCAATCATCCAATAAATTTAATCAAGGATAATTGATATATCTAATTAACGGATTTATATTCTGGGTTGAGGGACGAGAGAGCTAGTAGCCCCGAGTTCGAGTTCCGAAATCGTCACTTTAGTCAGGATTTATTTTACCGTTCTTGATCCGAATATCGGATTAATTAGGTACTAGTAGTCATAGACACCAGTGGATACTCATCGAAAAAAATCACCAATAAATTTTTGAAATAATTTAACTCGTTAAGGTAGGTATGTTCGAGGCTGACTGAATTAGTCGGAGAGCCCAGGAAAAGAGCATGGCGTGGTACCACGGTACAGGGATGACATGTATAATATTTTCATATAGATGTTATAATATTATATTTACATAGAAACTATAATGTGTTAATTATATACCATTATAATATACTTACTTATCATATTATGTCTATAAGTATATTATATAATATATTTATAACTTATTACTAATTATAAATTATGTACTTATATTACTTAAATGGCTTTATGCTATACATAAGATATTTTTATACTCAAAAGAGTCCAAATACAAGATGTCTAGAATACTTGGATGGCATCTAATCCTTCCAAAAAGCAATGTTATTAAAATCGGACCGGACCGGCCGGTTCAACTGCGAATCGGCCTGTGGTCCGGTCCGGTTTTGATAAAAAACGGATTAGCTTCGAACCGGCAAAAAATGGATCGAACCGGAAAAACCGGTGAACCGGTTAAAAAAAACCGGTTCAAGTGCAAATTTGAAAAAAAACTAAATTAAAAATGAAAATCAGTTAAAAAATGGAAGGAATTTTTTTATAAAAGGGAAGTAACTGAAACTAATTAAAAAAATAAAATTGGAAATAAGATAAATGTGGAAGGAAAATAAATATGGAGAAAATGGAAATTAAACAAAAGGAAAGATGTAATAAATGAAAGTTAAATAAGATAATAGGAAAGTTAATAATAATTTAAATTATAATAAGTAATATGACCTATTTGTATAATAATATTATTAATAATAATATCAATAATCATTATTTTCAAATAAGTACTAAAGTTTTATAAAAGGAAAATAATTGGTAAAATCAAAATTGGAAATGTGAAATAAATGAATGGAGAGTAGATAAGGAAAAAAATAATTAAAAAATGGTGTAACTCAAATGAAGATGAAAACACGTCGTAAGAAATGAAGATTTTTTCTAAAAAATAAAAAAAACATAAGCACTAGGAAAAATAGAAACAGAAAGAAATAAATATAAGGGTAATTAGTAAAAAAGGAATAAAAAGAAGATGAAGAGAAATAGAATAAAGTAAAATACTAAAATTTAAGAATAATTAAAAGTAAAGTAAATTAATATGAATCATACTATAATATAATAATGAATAGTTAATAATAATTTATCAATCACCATTTGTGCGGCGGCTGAGGAGGCAGGAGGCTGTTTTGGAATGTTATTCATGACGACCGTTGATAACATAACATTTCTCGGTGTTATCAAATCATCTTTCCGTATAAAGTTGCTAAGAGATCCTGTCTTTTTGCACTTTGATAGCGAGCAGGGCAGAGAGGGAGGGGGGAATTCAATACAATACAATACATGATATATTGTCATTTTGCTTGCAGTCACTTTTAACTGCTGCCATGTCTTGTTTTGCTCGAGTCAGGTCGTGCAGCGTGCAAGGCTCCAATGCTCCATGTATGAAAAGGTCTCTCTCTCCATGTAGGAAACGCATGCAACAAACATTATTGAGAGAGAGAGAGAGAGAGAATAAATGAATAAAAAAAGAATAAAAAGAGTTGGTTTCATGGTCTGTTTTAAAATTTAACTCATAAAAGAAGTTGAGATGAATGGTAAATATTTTTTATTATTTAAGCAGATTTCGAGTTCGAGTTTTTATGAACGTAGAAATTTTTTGCAGAAAGTGTCACTTACTACAATCAGACACATGATCTAGGATGAACACCAAATTAATCAACTTGATAGGAGCCAAAATTTTAATCCGTGATCAATGTGTTCATTCATAACGCCAAGTAGATAAAAATCGACGTCACTATTTAAATATTATGGTGACAACAAAAAAACTCTTTTTATCCATCCCCTTCTCTCCATTCATTTTCTATTTTTTCCTTTTATTTTCTCTATTCTCACTACTTCAAAATAAGACATGAGTGTTCTATGGTGTAGTGTGACCAACCGTGATCATTGTGATTACGGCCGTGATGGTCACACCAGTTGTGATTCCTGAGGTCACGGCCGTGATAGACGAGCCATGATCTGTGTGATCACGGTCGTGACGTGCAAGTAACTACACGGCGTGGGAGAGGGCGATGCGCCCCCGATCGCGCGCTAGCGACAATGACAATACGCAGGTTCAATGCGCGCGGATCGTGCGTTAGAATTGGCGTCTTCCCGTTGCGGAAAGAAGCGCGGACAACCATCACACAAGCGCGCCTTCGGCGCGCGTAACATTGAAGAGGGCGGAGTGCTACAGGCAGGCGGCTTATAAAGGACATGGGCTTGTGCTAGGAGCCCCCAATCCGACCTGATGGAACCTCCATCTCCCTATGTCATTCATCAATTGGTATCAGAGCGCCGACGAATCGATCCGCCGACGCTTCCGACGCACACGACGATTGAGCGCTTCCCCGTCTTCTCCGTGCTTCACAATCCGTCTTCAGTCGACACCCCGAACCTTCCCGCACCGCTCCTGCTACAAACGGTTGCACCTTTCGCGCCAACGACCGGTGTCCTAGCGGCCGATGTTGCAGACAGCGAGAAGCATCCACGCGCACTCGAGCGAAATTGACGTGCCAAAGGTCTTCGCACACATCCATCAACATCTTCTGCACCGTCGAACTCGCCAAACGATCGACGAATCGCCTCCGACGACATTCCCCTATTTTCGCTCGCGGTGAACGGTACGCGCGTCTGACGAAGAAGATGAACAGTGTTCTTCTCCCCCCCTTTGATCTGATCCATTCATTTCCACTTCCGTTTTTTATCTGCGCCGTTGTTTACATATTAAATAGCAATCGTTAGATCGTTATCTGATTAGATTTTATATGATAATAATTATATCATATCTGAATCATAGGATTTATTTCAATATTTGCATGAGTTAGATTTAGACCGTTATAATCTTATCCCGATATGAACCGTAGGATTTATCTCTTATTTGCATGATTAGATTTGGACCGTTATAACTCCATCTAGATATCAACCGTTGACATTATATGATTTAATCTGGATCGTTGGATTTAAATTGTGTAACTGAATAATATCTGATTAGATCTACACCATTGGATTTGATTTTATTTTTCATGTTATAATCATGGTCGTTTATTTTTAATTAATTTATAATTCATTTTGATTGCAATTAATATTAAATTAATTTTGAAAAATAATTTTAGTTTATTTACAGTAATTTTAGAAAATATATTTTTTGTTTATTTTCGGATATAATTAGTCTATTCACTAATTTATTTTTTGGATAATTTTAATTTACTTACTAATAAATTTATTTTCGGATAAAATTAATTTTACAAAATAAAATTAGTTTATTTTACTGATAAATTTATTTTCAGATAAGTTAATTTAGAAAATAAATTTAGTATATTTATCAAATTTATTTCAAATAAATTTAGTTTATTTATCATTAAATTTATTTTCGATAAAATTAATTTTAGAAAATAAATTAGTTTATTTACTGATAAATTTATTTTCGGATAAGTTAATTTAGAAAATAAATTTAGTATATTTACTAAATTTATTTCAAATAAATTTAGTTTCTTTATCATTAAATTTATTTTTGGATAAAATTAATTTTTGAAAATAAATTTAGTTTATTTACTGATAAATTTATTTTCGGATAAGTTAATAAAAAATAAATTTAGTATATTTATTAAATTTATTTCAAATAAATTTAGTTTATTTATTGTTAAATTTATTTTCGGATAAAATTAATTATAGAAAATAAATTTAGTTTATTTACTGATAAATTTATTTTTTGATAAATTAATTTAGAAAATAAATTTAGTATTTTTGTTAAATTTATTTCAAAATAAATTTAATATACATACTGATAAATTTAGATTTTCGAATAAATTAATCTTTAAGAAATAAATTTGGTTTATTCTCTATTACTTACTATTAAATTTGTCTTCGGCCAAATTAATTTAACAAACAAGTTTAATTTATTTATTGTCAAAGTTTATTTTTCGGTAAATTAATTTAGAAAATAACTTTAGTTTATTTGCTGTTAAATTTATTTTCTGAATAGATTAATTTAGAAAATAAATTTAGTTGATTTTCTGTTATTTACTATTAAATTTGTTTTCTGCCAAATTAATTTAGAAAACAAGTTTAACTTATTTATTGTCAAATTTATTTTTCGGTAAAATTGATTTAGAAAACAACTTTAGTTTATTTGCTGTTAAATTTATTTTCTGAATAGATTAATTTAAAAAATAAATTTAGTTGATTTTCTGTTCTTTACTATTAAATTTGTTTTCTGCCAAATTAATTTAGAAAACAAGTTTAATTTGTTTATTGTTAAACTTATTTTTTTCGGTAAAATTAATTTAGAAAATAACTTTAGTTTACTTGCTGTTAAATTTATTTCCTGAATAGATTAACTTAGAAAATAAATTTAGTTTATTCTCTGTTATTTACTATTAAATTTATATTCGAATAGATTAATTTAGAAAATAAATTTGGTTTATTCTCTGTGAAATTTATTTTAGATAAGTTAAATAAATTTAGTACATCTTCTTATTAAATTTATTTTTCGGATACATTAATTATAGTATATATTTTAAAAAATTACTTTCAGTTGCATTAGTTTAGAAAATAAATTTTGGTGTTTTAACTATTTTTGCATAAGTTAAATTTACTATTTTTGTCAAATTTATTTTTCAGATAACTTAATTTAGAAGATAAATTTAGTTTATTTTCTATTGAATTTACTTTCAAAAATATTAATTTAGAGAATATTTTTTTATTTTTTGTTAAATCTATTTTCGGATAAATTAATTTGAGTATATATTTCTTTTAAATTTATTTTCGCATAAATTAATTTAGAAAATAAATTCAGTATATTCTCTTTTTCGTTAAATTTATTTTCGTATAAATTTAGTTACAAAAAAAATTACTACTTTTCTGTTAAATTTATTTTTCTGATAAATTAAATTTACTATATTTTTGTTTCTTTTATTTTCGTACTTTTCTGTTAAAAATTGTTTTCCGGATAAATTAATTTTAGAAAATAAATTTTTAAGTATATTCGTTGATAAAATTTATTTTTCGGATAAATAAATTACATCTTTGCATTTTTACACTAAAACCCATTTTTGGATATATTCAAATTTATTTTTTTGACTACAATTTATATTTTTTTTATATATAGAAATTCTAAGTCTATGACCGTGAAACTAGTCAAATTGGGTCATTTTAACGGCGGCAACTACGACGTCTGGAGTCGTAGAATTCGGTATGGTCTAGTTCATGACGGTCTACAAAGTTATATTGATATAGCTCGACCAGTTCTTCTAGATGATGCTTCTGATGAACAGAGAGTAGCTCACATAGCGATGCTGGAGTAAAGGAAGCTTGGTGATGAAAATTCCAAGACCTTCATACTCATGTATATGGAGAATAATTTGATTAGGATTTTTGAAACCCATGAAAATGCTTATGAGCTTTGGGAAGCTCTTAAGGATAAGTATGCGTCTAAAAGTGACATGAATATTCAATTGTTGTTTGCATAGATATATTACTTGTAAAATAAAAGCGGACGTAATGTGTCTGATGATGTTAATAAGATGATTGTCATGACTAAAAGCTTGGAAGCTGCAGGTTGTGCACTACCAGAACCATTGCAGATCACTTTAGTGATGAGCAGTCTCCCTCTGCCTTCGACATGACACCAACTGTTGTGCGTGTTAATGAATCCATCAAAAGGGTTGTTGAATTGCCCTCTATTTTGGCTATTGAGCAGGATATGGCCAAAGAAAAAAGGAAGATAGACAATGTCTTCGAAGTGGAGGATGCTGCTGAAGGGGAGGAGGAAGATGTCTATGTTGTGCGCTATCAGCACGAGCAATTTAGACCAGCCTTCAGCCCCAAGAAGAAACAACTCAAACCTCAAATAGGGCAGAAGTTGACAAGGGGTGCTTGCTTCAATTGTGGGAAATATGGTCATTTTTAGAGTCATTGTCTCAACAAGCCAAAGCAAGATGACCCACCCAGTGGACAAAGTGGACAAGGAGGAGGAAGGCAAAATAAAGGAGCAGGAGCCAGCAAAATTTCACATTCCTTGTTAGTGGAATGTAATGCAACAACTGATATTGAAGGGTGGTGGATCGACTCTGGAATGACCCGCCACGTTGCCAAGACCAATGATGACCTCATTAACTTCAAGGATATAGCAAAAGGGGAAAAGATGATCTACATAAGCAACAACACATATACCTCGATGTTGATGGGGTTGGTGAGTACTCCCACTTGACATTGGTGATAGTTTTATTGTGCTCAAAGATGTTTTGTATACGCCAGGTTTGAGGCGCAATCTAATCTCTGTTCCTGTCCTTTTGTATAAGAGTTTTGAAGTTAGATTTTATAATGGTCGGGTAACAATTGACAAGAATAATAAAGTCATAGAAACCGAAAAGCTTGTACCCGGTCATGACATGTTTTGCCAGAATGTCGTTAAAAATAATGAAATAAAAGACTCTTCCCAATATTCATTGTGTTATATGTCTGATTATGATCTCTGACATAAGAGATTATGACATTCAGAAAACTCAAAAATAGAACAAATAAAGAAAATAAATTTAGTGTCCAATATTTTTGGTGCAAGAACAGTGCCATGTGAGCATTGCTTGGTCGGTAAAACGACAAGGACCCCTTTTGGTGTAGGGACAAAGTCAACTAAGTTGTTGGAACTAATTCATTCTGATATTTATGGACCATTGAGTGTTCCTACCTTCGAGGGAAAAGAGTACTCCATTACATTTATTGACGACTTTTCTAAATATTATCATGTATACCTCATAGATAGAAAGTCAGAAGCATTCGAGACTTTCAAGAGATATAAGACACTAGTTGAGAAGAGTTTAGGTAAATCTATCAAGTGCCTGAGGACAGATAGAGGAGGAGAGTTTACCTGCCGGGAGTTCGAGGGGTACTGCATTTCAGAGGGTATTCATAGGGAGACTATGATGCCACACACACCACAGCAGAATGGTGTGGCGGAGAGAAAGAATAGAACTCTGATGAATGCAATATGGTGTGTGTTGTCCCACTCGGGTATGCCAAAGCGTTAGGTGAAGCTTTGATGACCGCGAGTTACATACATAACCGAATTCCCACAAAGTCCATAGAATCAACACCTTATGAGTTATGGATTGGAAGAAAGTCCGAGATGGATCATCTTCGGAAGTGGAGATGTAAGGCGCACATGTTGATTCCTAGTCAGCTCAGGGACAAGCTGGATCTGAGGACAGAAATATGCAGATTTATTGGATATAGTCAGCAGTCCAAAGGGTACAGATTTTTCCATCAAGAAAAGGGCCTCATAGAGAGTTGTGATGCTACCCTTTCTAAAGAATGAAAAGGAGCAAGTTGGGGAGGATGACGATCCCCTCACGATTCTAGGAGACGATGGACACAACTCGGAATATCCATTGTACTATCCAGCAGTGAGAGTTAATGATCCAGCACCAAGCTAAATATCCTTGGATGCGGTGGAACAAGTTAGTTCCACGAGTATAACTGGCACCAAACGCCCACGAATAACACCCGCACATTTGGATGATTATGTATTGTACGAGTGCGAGGCATCATATTACTCCGTTGATACTCAGATAGAGGATGATACAAATCCTATCACCCCGAAAGAAGCGATGACTTATAGTAAATCGGAGTCATGAGCGGCCGCCATGAGAGTTGAATTTGAGAGAGGGAAGATAACCCTTATGATGTAAATGAGTATTCAAGAAGAAGTACCGAGCGGACGGTTCTCTTGATAGATATAAAACGAGATTGATGGCCAGGGGTTATACTCAGCAGGTCGGGATTGATTTTCAGGAGACTTATTCTCCAGTGGCTAAGTTTGCGTCGGTACGGACGATATTAGTCATAGTAGCATATATGAATTTGGAGTTGTTTCAAATGGACGTTAAGACAATATTCTTAAATGGAGATATGTTAGAGGACATATATATGCAACAACCTGAAGGGTTTCAGGTAAAGAGTCAAGAGAATAAAATATATAAACTCAAGAAATCATTATATGATTTAAAGCAATCGTCTAGACAATGATATTTGAAGTTTCATGAGACGATAATCCAATTTAATTTCAGGACGAACAAATTGGATCATTGTGTCTACATCAAGAAGAAAAGAAGCAATTTTGTGATATTATCACTATATGTAGATGACATATTATTTTCCGAGAATGATGTAGAGATGCTCAATGAGGTCAAGGACAAATTGAGCAAGTGATTTGAAATGACAGACATGGGTGAGACCTCCTATGTACTAGGCATTCAAATCAGTCGTGACAGAAACTCAAAGAGTTTGAGTTTAAATCAAGAACAGTACATAAGTAAGATACTAAAAAGGTTTAGGATGCTGAATTGCAGTCCTGCACCGACACCGCTTGTGATTGGAAAGAGGCTGAGTAAAAGCCAGTGTCCCAATGCAGGGCAAGAACCTTTGGGTAAACCTTATACATAAGTGGTGGGCAACCTAATGTATGCAATGCTCTGTACGAGACTCGATTTGGTTTACGCGATAAGTCTTGTTAGTAGATTTCAAAGTAATCGTGAAAAGGCTCATTGGGAAGCCATTAAGAGGATACTGTGATATCTAAAGGGGACACTACAACTGAGATTGACATACTAGGCTGATACACTCGAGGCAGTAGGATATTCAAATGCAAATTTCGGGGGAAATATTGACGATCAAAAGTCTACATCAGGTAACTTGTTCCTTCTAGGTGGTGCAGTCATTTCTTGGGGTAGCAAAAAATAAGAATGTGTGACGAGACACATACAATAGGCTGAGTATATTGCTTGTAGTACAGCAGTCACCCATGGTGTATGACTCAGACGTTTCCTTTTAGAACTAGGGCTCGATTTGGTCAGATGACCATTGTCAATGTATTGTGATAATCAAGCTGCGATAAACTTGATACACAGTGGAGCCAATAGTTCAAAAGGAAAGCATATTGAGATTGAATATCACTATATTCAGGATAT
>LTAE01005657.1:0-27800 GCA_001647135.1 Pontederia paniculata | reverse complement strand
TATATATCATATATATATATATATATTGCTTTTGCTTATGTAATAAAAATAATTAATCATATTCTTTATCAATTTTTGTACCATAAGATTTTTACAAAATTTTATCTTTTAGAAGGGAAAATGGAATGTAATACATATTAGACCCTATTTGGTGCGAAATAGGATATAATGCACTTTGCATTAATTACACCATCTTTAGTGCATAGTCCTTTTGTAATTGAAGCAATATCATATACAATTTATGAGACAACGAGCTTGATATCACCATACTTTAAATTATCCAATGACCATGATTATGTTTTCCGTTTGAATCATTAACTAAATGATTATAAGATCTCAATCTCACCACTTTAAACAAAAAAAAAAAGAAATGGAATACATCCATTAATTCCTGACCACGAGATGAAATTTCTGATTTAAGATTTATGAGTGTGAACCATTAGGCGATAAGGAAAGGGGAGCTGACTCTCGACAACACCACTCCTATTTATTGAATTGTTCACACAAAGCAGACAATAAAATAAAGTGCCTTAATTATTTGAAAGGTCCCTTTGCTTAACAAAAAATCTGAATTCATAACTTTCTTGCGTGTGTTAATCAGAAAATCCTCGGTCAATGAAAATGAATCCAATTTTATTGAACCTTAAAAAGAGCTTGTTCCATTAAAAAAAAGGGCGTAATACATTATTTCCCTTATGCATATCAATCTTCATCGTGTCTTTAATATATCACAAAATTTTAAATATAAGTACGTCTACGTACATATATTCTCAAAACAAATAGAGCCTTATAAGCTTGAATTATTCGACTTTATAATATAAATATGCCAAGGGGATGTTTCAACTACATATGATGCATCTCCACAACGTACCTTTTGCTTGTATCAAGTCGTTTCCTTTTTATGATATTATTTAAATTAAATGTAAAGCATCTTTGGTTCATATGTACGTTAATTCTTATATTAAGGTGACGTGATGTATTATCCCTTGTGTATGTAGTGTGGTGGGGTGGGTGGGGTGTGTGGGTGGGGATTTAGTATCTAGAAGTTCAACATGGCTAATTAAGATTGCAAAATCAAAATGTTAAAGTAGAATCTTATTAATACGGAGCTACAAATTTCACAACGGAGTTCCCACTAAGAAAATAAATTACTATCTTTTTAATGCCAACCATAATATTTGACTATAATTAATTAGTTTAGCAAAATTATCTGTTTAGTTGAGAATTTGAATTTGATTTTTTTTTATTTTTTTCGGTGGCTAATCACTGATGTTCAAAATTAAATATCTGATTAATTCGATCTTTGGATGAAAGTGAAAATAATTTATAATCTTGATCAAATTGACGATTCTATGGATCGACTCGAGACTATTAGTATCTAGAAGTTCAACATGGCTAATTTAGATTGCAAAATCAAAATGTTAAAGTAGAATCTTATTAAGACGGAGCTACCAACTTCACAATTGAATTCCCACTAAGAAAATAAATTACTATTTTTTTATTGCCAACCATAATATTTGACTATGATTAGTCTAGCAAAAATTGTCTGTTTATTTGAGAATTTAAATTTGAATTGATTAATCTATCATAATTAGTACATAATTAATTCGATGTTGAGACGAAAATGAAAAGGATTTATAATCTTAATTAAATTGACGACTCTATGAATCGAACTCGAGGCTATTAACTCAATCATCTCTAAATCAATTTAATTAATTTAAAATTTATTTTGACGAAGTGAAATTACTTATCATTTATCTCTATCCTCATTAATAAGAGTACGAAAAATGTAAAAACTTAAAAGTGTTTTAAAAGGTGATGTAAAATCGAAACTTGAAATATTCTTAGTTTTAGAATCCAACCGGACATTTAGTTGGACCAATCAGCTGACCATCAAAATCTTGACAGTGATATAAAAGAAGAGCTTGGATCTTAACAGAGTTTTCTTCTTTGTCTGAATAATAGAGAGTGGGGGATCCACCTGCTCACCTGTGTATATATGCCTTCCCCAAACTCGTCTGCGAGTGCGCACAGCTTCACATCAACCAGAGAGCTCCATGAGCAGCTTGGAACTGGAACGCAAGCTGTCCATGGATTGCTCTCCTTCTGCTGTCAGGTAATTAATTAACTCTGATACCCTGTGCATGTTCTCTTTTCTTCTTCTTTTCTGCTGAAGTTGTAACCATTGGTGCATGCTTAATTAATTCGAGTTTGCAATTGTTGCTGAATATGATCAGGTGGTGGTCGGAGGGGACTGTGGCGGTCGTCACCGGCGGGAACAGGGGCATCGGGTACGCGCTCGTCAAGAAACTCGCGGAGCTCGGGCTCACGGTTGTGCTGACGGCGAGGGACGCCGGCAAGGGGGTGGCGGCCGTGGAGTCCCTCAGAGCTGAAGGCCTTCGTGTCCAGTTCAGCCAGTTGGACGTGGCCGACGATTCGTCCATCAGGGCCTTCGCTTCCTGGCTGAAGCAAACGTTTGGAGCTCTGGACATCCTCGTAAGTTAAACTGCTGCAACAGCATCTCTGATACGGAAGAGGCCATGTCTGATGTCTCTGTGGAGTGTAAGAAAGATTCATGGATGCTGTGTGCAGGTTAATAATGCAGGGGTTTCGTTCAACGAGATTCATACGAATTCAGTCCAACACGCCGAGGAGGTGATCAGGACCAACTTCCAGGGACCCAAGAGGCTGACAGAAGCCCTCCTGCCACTTTTCCGGCGATCCACCAATTCCAGCAGGATTCTGAACATGAGCTCTCAGCTTGGCCTTCTGAGCGTGAGTGTTACTGTGACTCGTATGTTATATTCTTCTCTTGAAACAAAGTGCAGAGCCCTGCAGTTTTGTAATTCTCAAGATTGGATTCTTAGTTCAGATTAGAAGCATTTCTTGCAGGAAAAAAAATACAATTTTTTCTCTCTTCTTTGGACAAATATAATAATGACAAGTTGATTTCTCTGGTTGGAACTGGAATCGTGTTCTGCTTTTGTCCTTTCCTGCTATTTGCTTTTGTAGATTACACATGTAGCAGTGAAAGCATATAGATAAGATAAGCATGTAGTCCTTTTCCCCATCACCTATGGTTAAGAAGCAACGCAAGCTTGCACACTAAGGCTGGGATGTTTAACTATAGTTACTTTCGGCACTTATTGCTGCATTTATAGATGTTAGAAAAGATCATTTCGGATGGATAACAGTTGACAGGAGTGTAAAATTACTTGCAGAAGCTGAACAATGCTGAGCTGAGGGAATTGCTCCAGGACGAGGAGAGGCTGTCGGTGGAGAAGATTGAACAGATGGTGATGGGATTTCTGAAGCACGTCAAGGAGGGGACATGGGAGGAAGGAGGGTGGCCCGAGGCGTGGACCGACTATTCCGTGTCCAAGCTCGCGCTCAATGCCTACTCCAGGCTGCTGGCAGTGCAGCAGCAGGGTCGTGGCCTGAGCGTCAACTGCTTCTGCCCGGGGTTCACCAGGACGGCGATGACTCGGGGACGAGGCAGCTGGTCGCCGGAGATGGCCGCCAGCGTCGCGGCCAAGCTCGTCTTGCTCCCTCTGCAGGAGCTCCCCACCGGCAAGTTCTTCAAGCGATGTGACGCACCTTCCCTGTACTCAAAGATGTAGCAGAACTTGTAAATGGCACGCACCAAGCTGCAAAGTATTTGTGGGAAGAAATATTGAAGTGTGCCAACATGTAAACTGAAACTGGCTAACATGGCGAGTAATATATAAGGCTTGTGAGGAAGAATCATGAGTCGGATCAGACAAGAATAAGTATCAACACTTGGCTAACTTAAGTACTTCTATTGCTCCACAAGAATCCATCTGTTCGGAAGGCAAGAACAGAACCTTTAAATCAATGTATTTCTCATGAAAATACAAATAGTACATGTTGCGTCAAAGAATGAAAATGCAAATAGGCCATCATATTTTGGCTTCAATTTTCCCGACAAGAGGCAAAATTTCCTCTTGTTCAAATAACTCCGGTCGGGATTTGTATTATAGATCCTGATGCTTAGATCAGTAACTGGCATCTAAGGTCCTCAGTTTATCGACAGAGAAGCCTTGAGTCGATTAACGACAAGAGGGAGGGTATTTATGCTGTCATCTATAGCCTGATTAACGCATGCCTCCAAGTCATTCATGGTACCCATTTTTATGTGCTGAAGCTTCGCTGCCTCGTATTTGTCTTGACATACCATTAAAGACCGATTAAGCCGTTCCTGCATGTAAAAAGAATCAAACTGAGATATGCATATAATCGAAAAAATATTTTAGAAAGTGGAAAGATAAAAGAAGGCAGCAACATCATTTAAATTTCCCTTAAAAACACAGATTGCAACTGTAAAACACTATGATCAAGCTTTAATATGCAACCAGATACGCTGATTAAATGAAGCAAGCATTTTGCCAGCAGCTTTTTGGTGAAATGATGTTCTGAATTAGTACATAGAAAAGGTTATGTTCCTAACTAACTCTCAAGAACATATTTGCATAAGAAATATAATGGATTAACACATATGAATATGAAGACATGCTTAATATTTCACTCTGCTTAAAATGCATGCCTTCATGGAAAAAGGGGATGCAACAAAGAACAGTAGAAGAGAATGAGTTTTATACATTTGTCAAAAGAAATGAGCATCAACTACAGGACAACTGGTGAACTTCATGACTTTCCAGACATAAGCTTCAACTAATGTCAATCGCAATAAGGGAATATAGAAACACTCTTCGGAAAAATGAATCAAAATAATGACAAATGTTTTTTTTCTGTAGATGACGGAGATCCTAGTGGCACAAGCAGTGAAGACAGTGGCCACTTGACAGAAAAAAATGGCAGTACCAGGAAGGGCAAAGATTATGGAGGCATTGCCAACAGGGGGAAGACATAAACTAGTAGACTGGTAAATAATCAGGACGCAGATGATAAATGTCAAAAAGGAGGGCTACAGTGGGAAAATGTAGCTATTAGACATGCGATGTTCTTTATACCCTCTGCTTTTAGTTCTATGAGGGTGGACGTTTTACCTTCTCTATTCATTGAGGAAAAGAAACAAACCAACTATGTTTGCCCAAAACAAAAAAAAGATAACCTCATGGGTTCTTGAACCCCACCAAAAACTAAAGTTCCATAATAGCTTAGCATAAAGTTAAAACTCTTGATTGTTAGCCAATCAGAACCTTTAAATCCACTTGTTTTTTGTCCTTCAGATAAGTCATAGCTTTCTTTCTTTGAGCACACAAACAAGGCATTATTATACTATCTGATGAAAGCCACAAGTCTGTTCAATAATATAATTGACTTATCAAAAAAATATAATTGTCATCAACTGGTTTATTTGTTATCTTTCAGACAGACAATTGGTACCTCACTATCTTGCAATAGCTATGGACCATAATAAATTCAGCTCTGCACCTATAAAATGCTGACAAATGTTTATTTTAGAAAATGCCAAAAATTTGAATTAATGGCCCACATGAGACAAGCTCAAATAAGTGCATTTGATAACTCTTTGGTTTTTCACCAGAAGTCATAGTAAATCCACTGTTTCGTTACTTGTTGTTTTACACTTCTATGGAAGGTTCCTCGTCCCCAATAATAAGTATCCAGTTACCACAACATTATTTTCCAATGATCTGATCTAGTCTTTACCCAGCCCCCCGATCTGCCTTGAAAATTTATGAGGATTTTGCTTCAGTTTCCAGTCTCTCTTAGTTGTAAAAGTAGGGTACTTTTTTCACAATTTAGCTTCAGTCTTGGTTATCTTGGGGTTGTTACATTTGTTTCTACTTAATTCAAAATGTCAACAACCTCACTTGTATGTGGCTCACACTTAAAGTTCAGATATCTGCAACTTGGACAAGCATGCAACCAGACTTGGTTTGCCTGAGCTTATTTTGCTTCAGTCTCCGGTCCCTCTTAGTTACAACAGCAGGGTCTTTCTTTCACAATTTAGCTTCAGTCTTGGTTATCTTGGGGTTGTTACATTTGTTTCTGCGTAATTCAAAGTGTCAACAGCCTTACTTGCATGTGGCTCGCACTAAAAGTTCAGGTATCTGCAACTTTGACAAGCATGCAACCAGACTTGGTTTGCCTGACCTTATTTTAGGCTTGAAATAAATGACGACAAAGCAAGATTTTTAAGCTGACCAATTGCATTAAAGAAATAGCCGGCAATAAAGCAAAGAAATGAAGAAGGCCAAGCAACTTGAAGAATCTCCATTCGCAGACATGAAATCATACTAAGCAGGATTACTCCATCGCCCTATAGAAAGAAAAATTACCTTTTTCAAAAAAAATAAAAAATACTCATCTAGGGATATCAAAACCTCGGTAGTTGATTGTGATGTCAGGTCTATAATTGATGAATGACAAGACCAGATTTGACTGTAAAAACGGAAATAAGGAGTCAGAGAGGAGAAACAATTGAAAAATATACTGAATTCAACTGAAATTCGGTTAAGCCCTTGTTTCTATATCTAGCCAGTAGCATAATCACTAATTTCTACTGGAATTTAAGACTTACGTTGTAGTTAAGCTTAGAAACTCTTTTGGCTGGTATTCATAAAGGTCAGGGTTAGACCTACCTTTTTTACATCAAACCTAAAATAATCAATCAGAAACAAGAACCATTTTAGTTGACAACCATGCTCCGAGGTCATTCCTTTACCACCCATCAGAAATGGGAAATCAACTTTTAGAATATTCACAAACCCCACAGAAAAGGCATGTGATGTAGAACGAAGAAGCTCATGGGCATTCAGCCATATTGTCATTAGTCTTTAGTTTTGTGGGACTTTAGCCCATTAGTTTAGTTTAGGCCTTTTGAGTTAGTTTCCTTTTGTTAGGTTTCCATGTTATGAATTATATGGGAGTTTGGAACTCTATATAAACCCCCATAAGATTGTAATAGAAACAAGCTTGGATGAATAAAATTCTGATTTCAGTTTATTCTCTCTTAAGTGGATAACTTAATTAGGTTTAAGCGGATAATTTAGTTTAGTTTAGGGTTAGGGTTAAGGTTAGTCTGCATCAATTGGTATCAGAACCTAGCCGTTTGATCGAGATCTAACGGTTGAGATCCTCTCCCTTCACCAGAAACCCTAATCTTTCGTTCAGCCGTCGCTACAGTGCCGCGCTACAGTAACATCGCTGCTACAGTAACGCCGTCGCTACAGTAACGCAGTTGTGTTACGTCTCCCGTACCAACAACCTCGCTGATCCACCTCCCACACGGCTGCCTCTATGTGCTGCTGTCGTCGCTGTGTGCCGCTGCCCCTGTTAATACATGCTGCTGTTGTCCTGCTGTGTGTCAATGTTGCCCTGACCTATTGCTGCTGTTGCCGCTGCTGATCTACTTCCGCCACTGCTGATCTGCTCTCTGCCCTTCGAGCAATTCATCCGCTGCTGCTGTCCTGCTTGTGTTGTCGCTGCTGCCACTACTGCTGCTGCTTTGACCTGCTTCTTCTGCTGCCCTGCCGCTGCCGCCTCTCTGCTGATGCTGCCATCCTTGCTACCCATCACCACCAACGTTGCCGCGTCGCTGCCAATCATCACCCTCCTACACCTGCGTCGCTCCGCCGCCTTGGTTTACAACAACTCATCTCAGCCTCATTCACAAAAAAGAATAGATGAAAGCTTAAATTCTTTTTATTGATTTCTTTTAATGTTGCACTGAAACAACATGATAGAAAAATAGAAAACAAAAGATAGCAAAAGAAAAGGAGAGAAAAATCAAAAAAAAAAGAAGAAAAGATAAGAAAAAGAGAGTAAAACAATAGAGAGAGAAAAAAAGAGAGTTTTGTTTTAAAAAAAAAAGAGAGACTAGTTCTTTTTTTTCTTTGAAAAGAAAATTAAAATTTTTCGTTGCTATGTCGAGCAAGAGTCCCAGTACTTATAATTCTAATTGTCAATCCTACTCCAAGTCACAAGCCTTTGAGGATCTTAGTCGCAAGTGTGATCTTTTATGTAGTAAGCTTGAAACCTTTGAACAACGTCAAGTTTTTTTTTCGAGTTATCCTTATGTACCTTATGCCATGCCACCCCCATTAGGTTACAATATTTATGGATCATACTATGTTCCGCCATTCTATGCCTACCCATCTCCTCATGGTTATGCACCTTACCACGCATCTTCTTATCCATATTTGTTGCCTCCACAAAGTTCTCTACATGGTCATTCACCACATGATTTTTTGCGATGTCCTCCACCATTACTGTCGCATGATACACATTGTCTCCTGAACCTCGTTCTTCATATGGTCCTCTGTCCTCACTTGATCACTTGTCAAAGCACTCTCTAGTTGATTCTTTCTCAGCTGACCAACCCAAATCACCATTGGAAGTTATCACTAGTTTGGAAAGGATGGGTTTAACATCNAGCTCATGGGCATTCAGCCATATTGTCATTAGTCTTTAGTTTTGTGGGTCTTTCGCCCATTAGTTTAGTTTAGGCCTTTTGAGTTAGTTTCCTTTTGTTAGGTTTCCATGTTATGAATTATATGGGAGTTTGGAACTCTATATAAACCTCCATAAGATTGTAATAGAAACAAGCTTGGATGAATAAAATTCTGATTTCAGTTTATTCTCTCTTAAGTGGATAACTTAATTAGGTTTAAGCGGATAATTTAGTTTAGTTTAGGGTTAGGGTTAAGGTTAGTCTGCATCAGCATGTTTCCAACTTACCCTTTTACATCAAACCTTAAAAAAATAAATCAGAAACAAGGACCATTTTAGTTGACAACCATGCTCCAAGGTCATTCCTTTACTGCCCATAAGAAATGGGAAAATCAACTTTTAGAAAATTCACAAACCCAAAGAAAAAGGCGTGCTGCCAACTTCTAAAACAAGTGTCTCCATCTCCAGGAATCTTGAAATTGAGACTCCTAGCAGGCCTTAAATTTACAATTTAAATCGCAAGTCAAGATTCAGCTGGAAGAGGAATACACCATGTGCTTCTAATGCATGTACTGATGTACATATTTGATAAGAGAAGATTATAAAAGAGGGAAAGAAACTTGCTTAGATTAGAGAAGCCTTTGACATAAACTTGCGGGAATCTTGAAATTAAGACTCCTAGAGACCTTAAATTTACAATTTAAATTGCAAGTCAAGATTCAGCTGGGAAGAGGAACACACCATGTGCTTCTAATGCATGTACTGATGTACATATTTAATAAGAGAATATTATAAAAGAGGGAAAGAAACTTGCTTAGATTAGAGAAGCCTTTGACATAAACCACATTGGATGAACTTATAAAACTCTTCAATGTTTCATGACAAAGGTTTCAGTCTACACATAAGACATTAGTTTATTTGCTTGTTTTTAAGAAGATACTTTCTTTTTTATTGAGTGAAAATCCAGAAAGAAATCAAGAATAGAAGCAGCGTGGAACGACCATGTAGGTTAGAAGAAATAAATATGAGACTGGTGCTTAAAAAATTGATATAATTTTTTAATCTCATTTGTTCATCTATCGATAGATAACATTCTTAGCCTGAATGAATTAGATGCTGAACAAGATGATACAAGTTCATGAATAGTATTGGTATAAGGATTTAAGCGGCTAAAAGAATGGAACATTGTGCACAAAACTGGAGATTGCTGCAGATCTCATGCAACAATGAACAAAGCCCAATTACGGTTTAATATATTGAACTTAAGCTCATGGTCCCACTCAAAAGAAAAAAAAAAGCTCCTGTTCATTTATGCAACTTGCAATCTCAGTTGTTAATTTGCTTTAAAGGCAAAATGTACAAAACATATAGGGTCCATTACAAAAGTAAATTGTGTTGCTTGCTTAGTCTGTGAAATACCATGAAATAAAATTGAAACAAATTCCTCAACAAACAGTTGGAAACACTGTGTTTATCATACAGGTGATACAGCTGGCTTGACATGCATATGTTTTTTATTTGTTTTTTATTAAAGGCAAGATGTATATGCAAACGATAATCCGTTCCAGATCAACCAAAATTCCATGTTTGACTCATCCCATTATATAATGTTTCAAAGCTAGAAACTTTCATAATGATGTTCTATCTGAACTCCTGCATAAAGCACCCCTCTTTACACATGAAACCAAACTACCACTCAGGTTAAAGAATCACATGCTCGAAAACATTTACCAAACCCCAGTATAATTTTTTATTTTTAGTAGCAGTAATCTGAATTATTTGATAATTCATCATCACATCTATAATAGAAACAAAATAACCTAATTTTACCAATTAATACTCATGTAACAAAGGATAATCAAGAAATAACCTGAAACTTGGCCATCTCATTCTCAACAATATTGTTGGCATTGAGGGCAGGCAAACTGCAGTGCTCCACACAGTTGTTTATCTCCTCCTGCTTCCTTCTCCGGTCGAAGCATTCATATGCACACTTGAAGTAGGCTTTCTTCATTATGTCAATTTTCCACCAACACGTTCCATCCAACACAGAAAACATCATCATCCACAACAACATCAACATCAGTAAAATTTTAAAAGACAACCCGAGAAGTCACAAAAACTGCTCTAGAAACAAACTAGATTCTCTATATAAATATTCAATGTAGAACGCTCGCCATATTATGCTCATTGGATTGAAATTCATTCAATCCCACACAAACAAAAACATCATCAAGATTACAAAAAACAAAAACACTTAAATAAAAAAATTCAAACTATCACAAAAGCTTTGCTTTTGTTGATAACAGGTCGAAACCTTTATTCATATACTCTTAGAAAGAACCATCAACAACACTAAAATTAATTCAGGGAGAAAGAAAAAACGCTTCCTTGACAACAATATTTTTTTTTTCTGCAAACGTTTTTTATAACCACGCTTGCTGCACTATGTTCATTCGTCCTAATTGTTGTACTAATTTCCACCGAGCACATCACAAATATTAACCAAAAACGTTCATAAAATCACAAAATAAACGTCTACTAATATTATACTGGATCGCAATGTAATTTGCCCCTCAGTCCGGCTATTGTAACTTTCCAAGGAAAAAGATGATTTTTTTACAGGAATCCAATTTTGATTGCACTTGATCACGATACAAGTTCGCCCCCAATCCATTCAACGCAGCCAGATCAAAATCAGAGAAGAAGTAGTCGATACTTGGAGGTTAAAGTTGACGTGGTCCTGGACGGGAGAGAGCTGCCCCTGCGCGGCGGCGTTCACCTCTTCCAATTTCCTCCGCAGCCGGTCGGATACCAAGCGCTCCTCCGCTGCCGCTATGTGATCCATCGCTCTCAAGTTACTAATTCCAGGGGGACGAGAAGACGAAGACTGGAGGACGAGGGTTTTGGAGGGTTTTGGAAGGCGGCTTCCTTCGATTCCTTTGCTTGAGGAGAAAAAAGAAAACAAAACGGGAAGAGGGGACAGTTGTTGTGGTACGCCGCGGACCATTTTAAGACGGTGCGTTTCCTCGTTTCATACTTGCAATATAATTAAATTTTGTTGGCATAATAAAAAAAGATATTAATATTTTTTTATAATGTAATTAGATATATATTATAGCATACTGAAAGATAAGATGAGTTAATCATTTTCTTTATTGCACCTATGATCGATGGTGTAGAGATTAATTTCTCTTATAATCTTCTAATTATAATTTTTACGTTTGAATTTGGGGATCTCGAAGTCACTTATCGATGGAGCTAATCATCGTATACTTTTCTTTTCTTAAATAAAAAATATATTTCCATTAAACAAAAAGTTATGTATAATATTTCACTTATTACTTTATATGACATTAAATTATGTATAATTTTTTTTTATGAAAATTAGTTTAAAATTATTAGCACACGACTAATATGATGTTCGCTCGATAAGTTATGTATATCTTTAATGTTTTACATAGTGTAAGGAGCATGGTGCTCCAAGGGAGCACCTCCATTTTTTTCCTTTTACATATTAATAAACTATTATACAAAGAAGTCCAGAACAAATTATATATAATCACTTACAAAGAATATATTAACCAATCACCTGATGTTCGGATGCTTGATTCATCTTGATTTCACATGGTGCAACATTTTTTAGCACCCAAAATATAAAAGATCTTTTCTAGCAATCTAAGTAGAAAATTTATAAGGTGGAACCTCCGTATAAATGGATGTATTTCATGTACAGATGCTCTGCCATCAGGGTAAGGCTCATGGCTAAGGAACAAAACTAGCTCTTGCTGCACTTGCTTTCTTGATATTATACCTTACTATTCTTCCTTTCTTTCTTTCTTTCTTTCAACATCCATAGACTGTGGAGCAATGTGATTTAAGTAGGATAAAACTGAAGAGATGTAAAGAGGAAGAAAACTATGAGTTCATTAAGAAGTATCAGAGTCCTTTCTCTTTCTCCTGCTACCTGCTGAAAGCTCTAACAGCTGACAGAAGAAGAAAAAAAAAACAAATCTATAACATCTACTCCTCTTCTGCCATTGTCATCCTACTAAGAGGACTAGGCCCAAGCTTCTTCCTTCTCAAGGCATTCCTCTTCCTGATGAACTCCATCTGGTTCCTCCTCTTCAGCTGCATCATTGCTTCCTCCTCCAGCACAAACCTCCTCATCAGTATGTCATCCATCAGCGACTTCCCCCTGAACAGCCTCCTGCCGTCCATGGAGGCCCTCGTGTTCATGACCCTCTCCGGCTTCGCCGTCGCGAGAGGCTTCGGCTTCGGATAGCCGTAACTTCTCCTCGGCCCGGCTTCGACCAAAAATGGTTCATTGTAGGAAGAGATGGGAGCACACAGACACACCCTGAAGGAAGCAGCAACCTTGACGGAGGTGCACTTCTTTAGTCTCGGCTTGTTGGGGCTCCCTGCAGCTGGAACGCCGGTCGCCGTTGCTAATGGCGCTTTTGCTGCAGGCTTCCACAGGACTACGACGCTTATCACTCTTTGGTACCAGGGCCTTCTGAAACATGAGCTTCGACTATAAGTAAGAACGCATAGATGGCACATGAAGATTTTGACATGATACATTTCAATCAATGTGTAGCAACCGAGCATTTGCATGGTTTTATGTCTCTCTAAACCTGTACAGCAAGCGTGGTATGAGCAAGCACAAAAAAATGCACAGACAGACTTGTATCGTTACCATACTATAACGTGAAAGATGCAAATATTGCATGCAAAAAGGAGGGAGAAGAGAAAGCGTTTGCTTGCCTTGTTTGCAGGGTCTTGGGCTCTTGCATGAACAGGGTGTGGAGAAACATGGTGAGAGTTGGAATGATGGTAGTGATGGCATCTGATGGAGATCGTCAGTGGAGCAGGGAGTTGCAATTGACAGGTAACTTGATTAAGAGATCATATAATGTGGTCCTTCTTTTTCTTTTCTAATGCAGATTGCTTTTTGCTTTGGCAGCATTGTGTCAAAATGAAGGGAGAGATGGGGGAAAAGATTTAAGCCTGGATTTTGAGATCAAGCAGGAGAAAAGTTGATGACTCCTCATGCTCTTTTGCCAGAGAGCAGATGAGGCCAGAGAGTGCTTTCTTGGTATAAGCAAACTGTTAAGGTCCCTGATATGGTATGACACTGTTAATTAATGTGGGTGGAATCACCAGAGGACTCAAAGGTCAGTGTTGTCTGTATAACCACAAACATTTTAAGGCTGATGAATAGTGACAGAATCCTGGACACACACACACACACTGATCAGTTCTTGTGGCATGTTCAGTAATGGAACATTGAAGGCATCAATAAGAACATGAACATCTTGTCCGCTTGTCCAGAAAATAAAAAGGTTTCTGGAAGACTATAAACTAATCAGAAATTTTCATATATCGACTTGAAGTGCTTTCCTTGAGAGGAAGAGAAGTTGATCACGCAAGCAAACTAAAAGAAAGATTTGTCTAAGTATACTGTTCTGTATTGGCAAAGGCTTCATGTTTGTATGAGAAAGTTGGCAAATCTAAAGCCTGAGCAGGTGCTGGAGGAATTGACACAAATAAAGTTGGAAGGTGGCACGATTGATTATTAAAGAGTGAGTTGTAACAGTGCCCAAGATCTTCGAGTTAATTTCTTATACTTCCTACAGTGTTCTGATTCCAAAAGTTTCAAAAGTAATATATAAAAATCCTTAAAAATCTCCAAAAGCCAGGCCCTGTAGATGTCTAAACTATATATATACATATATAGTTTGTGTTTCTCACACTATCTTGGAAAAAGTAAGACCAGGAAGCTCCTTGCAACTAGTACAGAGATTACATAATGAACAGAGAGAGAGTGGTGGTTCAAAATTTTGTGTTCGTCCATGGATACCATATAATTTTTTATAGATCAAAATCCGTACTGAACTTAGATCATAGTACACGACATGGGCATGGCAATTTTATTTTCATAGTGCAGCGGTATGCTTTAATTGGAGGGGGCACAATGCATGGCACAAACTGCAACAGCTGATCTGTACCATGCAGGCAAAAGTGAAAACTATTCAATGCATCAATGTCTGCAAAATGGATTCTGTGTCACTTGATCATATCCTGATCATGGCTGCAATATGAGACTTGAAAGAATGGATCTCTCGTTGGGATCTTTCGGTCAAAAGCCTGAGTGAGGCCTGTGGGCAAAAACAGGCACTGGTATGGTCACTCATTTAGCTTTCCCTTTTTGCTTGTCTCAAAAAAATAGAAAAAAGAGTTGGAACGATCATTTACTTGGTCTCCAAGACCATTACCAGCTTAATAACAAGATTAGCATATAACGATAAGCAGGAGATTTAGATTTTGAATGTATGTAGATAATTTATCACAATGCACAAATTAATCGATGCGAAATAAAAAAAAAATCATTACCTACTACTAGTAGAAGCAATATGGATTTAGAATTAGGAGGAGTTAATATTATGGAGTATAAATTAACCTCAATAAATATATACAAATGTTTATGTTACATTAAATAGGCGAGAAAAAAATTAACACACAGAAAAGACACACAGATTTACGAGGTTCATCTTTAACTATGCTACGTCCTCGGGGACGACTAGAGTTCTTTTTCTAATGTGAAAAATAGTAGATAGTACAAAATATAGAGTCTATTTGGCTTAGCTTATAAGTAGCTTATAACTTTAAAGATATATTAGTCAATATTTATTTTAACAAACACTACAACTACTTATGGATATTATCAGCACTTTTATCCAAACATGTAATTACTTATATTTTAAAATAAGTATCAACACTTAAAATGTTTATCAGCATTAGTGTTTATCATGTATTTTTTATCAGCTAAGCCAAACAGGCTCATAAAATAATTCAAATCCTAGAAAATTTATATATGGACTCTCAAAATAAAATTAGAAACATAAGTCCTAAGAATGCCCAAAGGCTTGTTTGGCTTAACTGATAAAAAAATGTCATGTAAGCATTAATGTTAATAAGCATTTTAAGCGTCGATACTTATTTTAAAATATAAATTGTTATATATTTAGATAAAAGTGTTGGTAATATTAATAAGTAATTGTAATATTTATTAAGATAAATATTAATTAAGATACCCTTAAAGTTTAGTTATATGATAATAATATTAAAAAATGAATAAAAGAGTAATATAGGTTGTTAAAACTAATAAGTCAACAACTTTAAAAAATAAACGGAAAGACCTGCTTATTTTTTTCAACTTATAAATATATTTTTTTAGTTATCAAATATGAAAATTTTCTAAAATTTACTTATAACATCTCCTAAGTTTCGAAAAATCCGCCCTCGAGCCCCCTAGGGGATCTCCCTTATATTCTCTTAGGCTTACTGACCGTTCAGCGAGATTCCCGTATGAGACGAATACAATTATTCGAACGTCTGTGATTCTCAAGAATCATATAAATTTTATTAGATTAAAATTCAAGACATTATCGACCGTTTAAAAAATATACACCTTGGTCATCAAGAATCAAATCATTTAATATCTCATCATATGTAACTCCAGCTCCACATGCATACTAGATATTTTATCTATCTCTAACTCCTGCTGCACATGCATACTTGGTATTTTGTGAACGCTTATTATATTTAAGTAGAGTATATCATATATTTACAAATATAATATTAATAAAGTAAATAAAAAATATAATTTTAAATAAATTATTTATTTTAATCATATATTTCATATTTAATAATATAAATATATAATGTATTTTATTTAAATAGGCACCTCTATTAAATCATTTTATCTATAAATACGTTACATATTATTAATATTTTTTTTGTCACCATATTTTCTTGATTAATTTGTGTCAATTCAATTCGCATACACGAATAAAATTGCCAACGATAATATTCTGATATTATTATTTCTAATAAGACACGTGCCAACAGTTGCGTATGACTACAAATACAATATTCTCGAGGAGGTGCGAGAAGATGCATTTGTTTATAGAAGACAAGGAACCGCTTAATCCATTAATTATTAAGCTAAACTTTAGTTTTGCAAATTTATATAGCGCGCGGGTGGCGTGATTGGATCTTGAGAAGCCCTGGAGTTTGAGAGCTCACGGCTCGCTCCTGTAATTACATGCTTATCGTGCCATGGATCCCGACGACGACGGCATCATCTTCGAATGCGCGCCGTTCATCCGCGTTTACCGGAGCGGCCGCGTGGAGCGCTGCCCCGAAGCCACGGCCACCACCCCGCCGGGCCTCGACCCCGCCACCGGCGTCTCCTCCAAAGACGTGCCCATCTCCCCTGAAACTGGCGTCCGAGCGCGTCTCTACCTCCCAGCCGCCGCCCCGGCGGGCAAGCTGCCGGTGCTCGTCTACTACCACGGCGGCAGCTTCTGCCTCGACTCCGCCTTCTCTCCCACGTACCACAACTACCTCAACTCCCTCGCCGCCAGGACCGACGCCCTCGTCGTGTCCGTGGACTACCGCCTCGCTCCGGAGCATCCCATCCCTGCCGCCTTCGACGACGCGTGGCTCGCCCTCCGCTGGGTGGCCGCCCACGCGGGAGGCCCCGCTCGGGAACCGTGGCTGGTCGGTCGCGGCGACTTCGGACGCCTCTTCGTCGCCGGCGACAGCGCTGGGGCGAACCTAGCGCACAGCGTAGCCACGCGCGCCGGCGACGTCGGGGGAGCTTCGGACCTGCGTGGCGTCAGGATTGCCGGAGTGGTGCTGGTGCACCCGTACTTCCTCGGTGCGGCCCCGGTAGGATCGGAGGCGATGAACCCGGCGTTAGTCCAGACCTTGGTGAACATGTGGCGGATGGTGTGCGGCTCCACGACTGCGGACGTCGACGACCCGCGTATTAATCCGCTGGCCGCCGGGGCGCCGGGCATGGCGAGGTTGGCGAGCATGAGGGTGCTCGTGTGCGCGGCGGAGCAGGAGATCCTCAAGGACAGGGCCAAGGCATACTGTCGCACGCTTAGAGAGGAGGGTGGTGGAGATCATGTGGAGTTCTACGAGGCCATTGGCGAGGGCCATATCTTCCACATTGCTGACCCCAAGTGCGAGGGAGCTGTGACCCAAGACAGGGTCATCTGCAGCTTCATCAACCAAGGGAAGTAGCAGGGCTTGCAACTTGCATGGAACGTTGCATTATGCACTCTCACAATTGGAGCTCTCAGAGTCAGAGCAACATGTCCTCAGTGATTTGATTTGATATATCAGTAACTGAGAAGATATGTCCTGCCTTTACTGATAAGATTATCCAGAGACAGATCTTTTAGACGCGATCTGTCATCTCTGTGTGGATTTGGAATATGTTTACTTTTTTACTAGCTCAATGACCGCCATTGTTCAAAAGTTTCAGTCCGTGGTACCTAAATGTAAGCTACGACTTTGGAGCTCGCCACAACATGAGGAACATGCATTACTGTAAATGCAGTTTAAAGATTTGAATAGAAAACAGAAACTGAACTCTACAACCTCTAAATGGCAGTGGTCTGAACTTAACAAAAGGTATAAAATTCGTCTTAAAGAAAAAGGTATGAGAAGACTTTAACCACTCAAATCAAGTCTCATAATAACATTGGTGAGCATAGAATAACAAGAGAGTCCACCAACAACTGGGTCGGAGTGAAATGATGACTCCTCAACTTAGATAGGTTTCGAATATGAGTTTGTACTATGTAAAAAATTCACATTGAAAATCTCACTCGGCGATCAAAAATAAATTAGTCGGGATGATAATAATTCTGCACGACTAATGAAAAATTTGATGTACATGCAGTGATGATCAAGATTATCAAGATCTCGATCTTTTACGATTTATCATACGATCTTCTTATATTTAATCCTATACTGATTCTACGATATAATTCGTAAAATCTTTACGATCTTCATAAGATTTTCAAAATCAAATAATTCTTATCTAATCGACGATCTTGCAACTCTCCTTCGATTTTAAGTAAGATCTCGATTTTAAAAAAATGACCAAATGTTGAAAACACATTGAAGGACCGATTTTGAATCATCCATTGAACATGCACAATAAGCATAGTGAAACTGAACATAACAAGAAGAACAAGACTAGTGGCCGAAAAGAAAAGGGGAGGATAATGCAGAAGAGCCATTACGTTACCTGAACTTTCATGCAAAAGACTGGGCAATGCCTCCTTTGTTCAAGCGAGTTTGGAAGGGTATAAACTCTTCCATTTTAAAGTATTATTGTAAGAGAGCAGAGGTCTTGTAGAACATCTGCATTAAGAGAAGCCCAAAATACTTGCTTAAAGCGGTAACTATGTACAGGAAACTGAAAATAATCACTATCACAGTCACAGGACATAGCAAGCAGCTGCTACGATCCCTCTGACCCTCATCTTAGTCATCTACATCTACTGTGTACATGCTAGCAACAAGCATACATCCACCTGTCGTAAAGATAATAGTTTCTACATAAAAAATCCTTCTATTTGATTTCTTTTCCAATGGCATGCTCATGTATGAGGCCATAAATTCAAATTGTACACCATTCCGTCTTTCAGGTTCTCATGGCTTAAGGCAGTTACTACTTGCCGAGCTGCTTACAGCACATGATATGTCTCGAACTTGGAGCTTTACGCTACTCGATCGAATGGACTCCAAAACCTCAATGCACTCCTGCATATCAGCATCATTCGCCAATATCACCCACTCTTCTTCGTCGTCCTTGTACTTGAGCTGGAATGTCCCTATGGGCAACTTAAATCTCCTTGCAACTTCGTCAAACAAGTGATGACAACCCATGGATGGTAACATCTTAAACCTAACAGTGTCATCCTTGTATGTAGCCTTAACTGTAACAGCTGGACCATTTGAAGTAACCAATTCTTTAGATTTTGAGTTCTTTTTAAAGATGGGGTGGCTAGATGCACTTCCACTGGAAGAATCCGTCATGCTGGAAGAAGAAGGATGGCTATGTTCAATTAACCCATCGTCAGCTTCTACTTTTGCAGGACTGAAACTCTTCAATGTATTCCGACACTCGAGTCCCAACTGGCTCAAGCCATCCTTGCCACCCAAGTAGCCAGACTCTTCTTTAGAGTACAATGATTGTGTCCCCATACTTTGAATTTTAGTACGTTGTCCGCTTGTACAAGCAAATTTGATACTTTTGCTATCACTTGATGGAAGACTAAGATCATCCATTTCTTGCTTTAATTGACCTGCAGTCTCTGTTTGGCGTTTTTCATGGGAAGAACATTCTGGTCCCAGCTTACCAACAGATTCTTCTGTTTCCAAGTGTTGCAATAACGAGATCGGTGTAACATTTTGGTTCCTCAAATCTGAGGACCTCAGTTCTGCTTTTTCTGGTGATGAAACCGCTGCGACAAGACACCCAGTAGCAGGATCATACTTCAGCGCTCCTTCCACTCCTTGTACAGAATTTATAACAGTTTGTATCTTCTGCAGCGAACGATTGACTTTGTTTATCTTCCGAGATGGCCATCTCGAAATTCCGTGTTGTCTACATATCCTTTTTAGTGTCGTTGGACAAACTGCAATAACAATATCACAGAAAGGAACAAAGTTACACAAAAATATAGTAATATTGAGTTGGTGACTTAATTATCAATTCATCTACTGACTCTCTTTCTATACCAAAATTGAGCAAAGGGAACAATAAATTCTAGTTTTCTTGAAAATGACAAACCCATAAGACAAGAGAAAATAGAAAGAACTCACCGCCGATGCTCTTCGCAGCATCCTTGAGACTGCCAGAAAAGTACCGCTGAAGAACACTCAAGCTAATATTCTTCTCAGCTGTACTGCGTTTTTTCTCGATCTGTCTCACTGAGTTAGACTGCAAATCCATGAGATATTGTTTAGTTTTAAGTTTTAACTTTAATTAGAACAACCAAAAGCAGCATACCAGATGTGAAAATATTTCAATATCCTTCAGAATACAAACAAGTCCAATGGAGTGAAGGAACAAGAACAGTACAGACTTATTGCAACAAAGGTGTAGGTGAGACCGATTTACTCGGTATAGCATATAATTGAATGAGCCTGGACATTTTATATATTGATAGTCAAAGAAGCAGCATAAGTTGGTATCCAAGTCCCCGGTTAGACCAAAATTTTAAACTATGAGCATTCCTACTAATTAAACTAAATGAAAATATTACAAACTAGATGTGTTCCTTTTTCCTTTTATCTAACTGAGATACACATGAAGGTCTATGATCTCATAGCAAAGGTAAAGCTCTCACATCAATGTGTTAAGAGAAAGCACATATAATCAGGAGTTTCTTGGACCAAAACCTGGAGCAAATATTTCCAATAGAAAGCTTCAAGAATTAAATTTTTATTGATTAAAATTTTACAGAACAGGATTTATAGTTCTGTATAACAGGAATATTAGGTGTTTAACATGCATATTATGCTATGATGTCATAAGACACAAAAACAGCAGCATTCCAAGGGTTAATGTGTTTGATTGTGCACTAAGGATTATGGAGACCTTACATATGTTGGCTAGTAAGAAAAGATAAATGGTACTGATGTCATGTTATTATGATTTTGTAGTCAATTTATCAAGGTCAGACTTAACACCTGCTCATGATGAATATCTCTATCGTGTTCAACAGATGCAAAACCATGTGTTCCGAAGGCCATCCCGGTCATTGGTGCATTATCACAATCAGGTCGTTGAGAAGACATAGTTGCCATATCATCTGATGAGGAATCAATTCCTGCTCCCTTAGAATTGCTTACTTCAGTGGTATCATCTACAGCTATTTCAGAATCTGATACAGTTCTCAAACTCCTACAGATTTTCTGCATTGTATTTGAAAGATTGTTTAGCAGCAGCTGTTGCTCTTCACTGCCTGTGCAATTGACAGGGAGAAAGAACTCTAGTATGTAATCATCAGTTCCAGTGTAAGTGCTCCTCAACCTTATTGCCACTGCTGCACGCAGGCCAAATTTACGAGCATGGTGTGCCATTGGATATTCACGTATGTTATAACCCTTTACATCGGGAGAGAAGAAAGGATGATTGGATAGAAGTGCCTTTCCTGCAATGCCTTGTCCTTTACTAAGATGATGATCAGAGCATGCATGAAGGAAATCCTGCATTCTAACATCATTGACATAGCAGGCAGAGTCCTGGATGCATAACATATATTTTCTCCCCAAAGAGGCTTTTCTGCCAATGTCATCTGTGTAACAGTACTTCAGGCTTCCATCGTCACAGCAACAGGGAATCCAAGTAAGTGCCAAAGGTAATGAATGAGCATGACAAACAGCTCTCAAAACATCCAGTATCTCTGTCATTGCAGATTTCTGATTATTTGTAAGGGTCTGGAATAGAAAATAAGTATCATAGTTAGAGTAATGACAATGAAGATCTTGAACCATCCATCACCCAAGATATGACGCAAGCAGCATGATTGTAGTTCATACCTGATGATGAGAATGAGCTTTAACGGTCCTCAAATTGACAGACTGAAAAGATAGTAATCTGTTAGATGCAAGATGAGAATGCAATGTAGTTCTTCAAATGTCAACATTATACTATGTTAGTTATAACTTTACATATCCACATATGCATGTGCAGCCCTTTCGGTGTTTTGCCTAACATGCAGAAAAATTGTAATGGACGTCTTTTTTGGGAAAAAAAACACTACCATTCTATGAAAGATAAGAATACTTCAATGGCATGTAGTACATGTAACATGCAAGAAATGAATTACAGTAAATACTTCAGGAATATTTAGCATTGAAAGTAAATAAATCGAATGTGATTCAAACCTAAATTTGAAACCTATAAAAACTTAAAAGAATAATGTTTGTTTTCCGTACAATATTAAGATAACTTATGATGTAATATGCAAGAAATGTGCATCCACGTTTAAACCTAAAAGAGAAAGAGCTCCTTGAAATTTTCTTTTCAATGATGCCTAGTGGACTGACCTGCAGTGCATTACAAACATTATCCATATCGTCATCGAAGTTGGGCTTCTCCCTTGTCGTAACAAGTTCAAGCACTGCACAACAGGAGCCATCACAAGGGTTGAAAACTGGAACTGCAAGTGAACCACGAACTTCATGACTAATCGCATATTCCATCCTCAAGTACTCAGGCTTCTTGTAATAAACAACATTTGAAGTCCACTCCGGCATTCCAGACATAAACACACGTCCAGGAAGTCCGGGAAACAATCCAGGTGTTTCCTTTGCAGAAAAGGTAAAATGCCTAGAAACCTCTCGGTACCCAGCAAGAATCTGGTCAAGGAGAAAGGGCTGCTCACAGGTACTTAATACACGATGCTCACCATGTGTAACGGGCATCCAAACCTGGGCGAGGATTCCACCACCTGAATACTCCTTAAACAAAGAGAGTGCCTTAAGCATCCTCTCAGGTAGAGATAATCCAGCTAGTGGTTTAGCAATGGCAATGGGTCCTTGATCAGTGGCATCTGAAGAAACGTGACTACCAGAACCCCTAATTACCTCCATTCCAGTAAACCCAGAAGGAATTTCAAATTGCATATCAGACCTTTGTGAAGTCTTCTTCTCAGAGTAAGATCCAGGAACAATATCTGCATCCTCAGGAAGAGCATCCCTGCTCTGCGCTGATACACAACTCGATGGAAAGGAAGCCCAAGTAGCCTGTTCCGGTTGAATGCAAGAGTAGCTTAAGGCAGAAAAGATCTGGTCTGTGGTGGCAGGACTGCAGGGTTCATAGAAATCTAAATTCATCAACGCTGAGAGCATTGATGAATCATCTGGAATCGGGCTCCCAGTGCCACCGCAATCTATAGGCACAAAGCCATCCATCCAAGAGCTTGTTGGCGGTGACTGAGTGACGAAATCAATATTTTTTTTCCTCTTTACAGCAGAAGATTCAATGAGCTTCTTCGCAACCAAAGACCCAAACTTTCTTCCCAGGCGCCAAAATTTACCACGAAATTCCAGCTACAAAGTCCAAACAGCACTTCCTTCCAACCAAATATCCAATCTTTCGCCCCGGAAATTTTACCAGTGAATCCAAGCTCCAAAGTCGTTGCAACACCTCTCCGACCAAAGATCTAATCTTTCTCCTCCCCAAAGGGGGAGGGCACAAGATTCGTCAAAAAAAAGGCAAAAACTTAAGCTTGACACTGGGAGCAGGCCCCCTGATTTTTCATGTCAGGCTGGTCCTATCCCCACCAAGAAAAGGCGTAACCTTTCATCTGAAAGCCGCATGATTACCCCAAATTTCACCTGAAACCTTACTCCAGATCTCAGGAGTCAGGACCATCCTCCACCAGCTAAAAGTTCAATCTTTCTCAGAAATCAGAAAGGACAGGCTTCCTTGCAGCCACAGCAAAAACCGAAACCACCAACTCTCTGGCTGCTAAACGGATTCAACACCAAAAAAGCTCAAAAAATCTTATCTTTCACGCTCAGCAAAGCTCTAGCGCATCCTCTGATCGAAGAACACCGAACCATAACCTGGATGAAGTGGATTCGGATGGGATTCGAGAAGAGGAAGATGACCGCATGGAATTGAACCCCTGGAGAGACCAAACAGCGGAGGAGAGGACAAGATTCCGGTGGAGATTGGCCGCAAGATTCCACCTTTTTGAACACCACCGTATCCTCTTTAATCCAACTGCCGGGCAAAATTTGTGTAGTTTTTTTTTTCTTCTTATGCTTCTTGCGGTAGAAACTTTGGAGAGGAATTAAAAATGTGGAAGAGATGGAGACGACGAGAGGGAGAGGAGGCGATGAATCCAAGCCACGTCGCTTCAGGTCAAGCAGCAGTTAACGGCAGCTGTGCAGAGGAATTGCGGCTGCTCTTGCAGCATTGCACTGAATCTAGCTCTAAATTACGGTTGGCCCACTCTGCCAACAGTGAAGAAAATATGTAATTGGAATTTTGTCATTGCTCAACAATGTCTGAAATTCTTACATCTGTAGAAATCCAATTAAGCTCTTGTATTTAGAACAATAGAAATTTGTCATCATAATCGTGTATATGATTTTAGAACGATTTATATCAGTCAAGATAATAATAATTTCTTTTAGGAAAAATGTGATCCAAGTTGACCACTCCTAAATATTAAAATAGCAATTAAAAAAATAAAATATTCGCACGATACTTAATTAAATAAAATAGAAATAATAAAAAAATAAAAATATTATCTCCTTAAATAGATATCATTATGGATTTAAGGAATATGTGGAGCAGATTCTGCTCCACATGTATGGAGCACTATCAGATTTATGATGAAGGACTCAGATTAAGACATGAGACTCTTCATTTTAAATGAAGATAATGATCTGAGTCCTTCGTCATAAATTTGATGGTGTTCCATACATATAGAGCAAAATCTGCTCCACATATTCCTTAATCCCTATCATTATATTACTTATTATATCTATCATAAAATATTAAATTTATTATTAATATCTTACTAAAATAAATAATACAATATTACTAACATCTTCACTAAATTTTTTTAGATGATTTTTTTTAAAAAAAAATATTATTCAAAATTATAAGAGAGGTGGAATGTGACTCAGTGTAAGCAAGCGCTAAAAAGCTATGGTCGTAGTGGATTCCGTATCTTTGTTTTGCACGCCCCCGTTGCTACAAGGTTACAATCCCCCGTTACTGTGTGATGTTGAATCAGTTGAAATAAATCTTTGTAAGTATTTATGTTAGATTGGTCGATTTTTTTAAACATTAAGCCTCTGTTTTCTTTTGACAAAAACCTGAATTATTTTTTTTTTATTTTCTATGATTTGATAACATAAAACAAGCTGGTCAATTGAAAAGCACTTTTTTATTAACTAAAAGAAGAATTAAATTTGGAAAACGAATTATTTTTTTATAAATGAAAACTTATTTTTCTCTCACATATGCTTATATTTTACATTTCCCAATAATATTTTTCTTTATGTTCCAAAGTTATATATTAAACACAAGCAAATAAATCATTTTAAAAAACTACTTTTCAAAAAAATATTTTCTTATATATTTGTTTTCATCAAAATAACATAAGCATAATACCAGGATGTAAGTGAAGCTTAAGTCGCATCGAAAACATGGATTTAATTTTCAATACTTGAATTTTGATAACTTCTTTTTTTCATTTTTCATTTAGCATTTTAGATCGCCACTAATCAGCAGTTGAAGATGTCCTCGAATAGTACAAATAGAGAACAAAAATATTCTCAATATATTTGGAAAGTAGGAATTTGTTGAAAGAACATCTTGTGATTGCAATCACATATATTTCTTCCTTTTTTTTCATTTTTCACTTTTTCATTCATTTTTGTTGATCTCAGCTTCTTTTTCGGTACCCGCTCGGGGCCTTCGGTATCCGGGACTACTAGCACCCGACTAATCCGGAGTCGAGGAGAAGAGCAGAAATGATATCCCTCTGGCCAAGTGGTGACTCTGGGACTCGAACTCGGGGCTACTAGCTCCCGGTCCCTCAACCCGGGACACACCCCTGCTACCAGGTGTGTCAACCGAACTTAGTTTGATCTCAGCTTCTTTGCACATCGCTTTCGACATGTATTGTATAGGTGAACAAATAAAACAAGATCTCAAAGAACAATCTTATGAAAAAAAACTATTATTATTTCATCCATGAGAATTGGATTCTTACAAAAATTATCATCCTAACATTCTTTAAAAAATCAAATATATATTTTCTTTTTGGTTAGGAACATGATAATGACTTATTAACTATATATAGGAGATCCAATTTCTATCAATAATAAAAGATACATGATATGCATATCATTTGATTTTATTGTCATATACTAGCGATTTAGTTATTATTAAATTTGTTATTCAGTTTAATAAAATTATTTGGAAAATATAATATTTAAGTAAAATCAATATAAATTAATTATTTAAATAGTTTGAATTATATGTGTTCTAATTTAAATAATATATTTTTACTTTTAAATATTTTAAAATTAATATATAAAAAAATACATAATCAAATAATTTATAAATTAATAAAATAATAATAAAATGCTCATATGCTGTAAAAGATAAGTGTGTCTGTATTGACATGTAGAATGAAATTCTCTCGTACGATTGATCTTTCAAAATAAATTATCTATCAAATTAAAATTTAAACTTTTATTATTCGATTCTTCCGTTCTATAATATTAAAATATTTATTCATGATTATATACATCACATAAATAATAATTAATGAAAAATGAGAATTATATTTAAAAATTTTACACTAATAATTATTCTAGATATTGTATTTAACAATCACCTTAAATAATATATTCATTTAGTCATAGACGTTATTCCAAAGACATGAAAATAATGCATTTATCTACTCCCTTAAAAGCTTAAATTGAATTATTATAGTCCAACAAATAATAAATTAGTTACTACAATCATTTATCTCTTTTTTTTTCTTTTCCAAAATTAGATATATTCATTTTCATAGTTGAGGGCGCTTAATGTGGAAATCTGATGTCAAATAAATGATTTTGTCATGCCTTAAATGAGAATAAGGGGAAAACAAACGGAAAAGATCAAATGGCTCATCTTTCAAATTATGACTTTGTATCAAATCAGGTTCTTTATTTTTCAGCTTTTTTAATGTATTTCTAGTCAAACCATAGTTTTCAATGACCACGATTTGTAGACTTTGATTCTTCAAAAGATGAAAGTGGAATTCTTTACCAATCAAAATCGTCTACCAGTACAAACCAAGATAATTATAATAAATATGTTAAAATTGAGGCTAAAAATATATTCACAATATATATATATATATATATATGATTTTGAAGCATCATTCATATATATTTTTAATTCGAAATCGATTTTTTACAAATGAAATATATTATTGTTATACAATAATATCATTCATACCTTAAAATGAAATATCATTCATACCTTAAAATTTTCATTTATTGTTATACAATTAAATTTTACATATATTAGATGGAAAATGAATCTTCACAATCCACTTGGTTGTCTATTTTTGTGTTTACTAAAGAAAATATTCGGCCAGTAAAAAAGCTAAATTTTTCATTAGTTTTTGGAAAAAAAATTATTGGAAAACAAATGTCTGTCTCTTTTCATAATTTTAAATGAAAAAATGAATAAATTCTATTCAAATCGATAACTTTAAAAGTTAAACTTAAAATTATTAGTAATTGAGAGTACAATTCATTAATTATTATTAAATTTATCTCTCAATAGAGAAAGGAAGCACACAATTGACTAGCAACTAAAATTGGCTGAATAAGTATACATTTGGATGGAGAAAGAAAGCACGTTTCTCTTACATTAGCTTGGAATCCCAAGTTGATATTCTAATTTTATAACTGAGTAGTCCCAAATTATACATTATATAGATAATTGTTTTCTTTTATACAATATATATACATATATATATATATATATATAT